>JAEBDU010000010.1:4446126-4498618 GCA_016802625.1 Heliconius numata | reverse complement strand
TTAACATTTTGAAAACTACTTAGTTTTACATAATAGGGTAGGCGCAGGGAACCTGGGAGCCTAATGTTAAGACACTATATTCCCATTAGGACTCTTTCCCCATTTTCCCCCGAATTTTGGTGGTACTGTGTGTGCGCTTGGGATTCGAACTCACACACAGAGAGAACGGACACACTCGCAGCCAGAGAGAACGGAGCGTGAAACTCGACGTAAACCTTTTTCGCATCGTCTATTCTAATAAATGATAAATTAATGGATATCATTATGGATATAATAGGTACATAAAGTATTAAAAAAATTAGGCAAAGCCAAAAAATAAATTTTCAAATATATAATTTTTTTTTCGAAAAAAAGCAAATTATTATTCAAATATATTTTAATTTGTCTAAATGAAACAAAATCTTACGCTATCGTTAGACCTATATTATTAATGGACCTAGAACGTCAAACCCCTTAACGATTACTAATATGAGAAACTAAGGGTAACTAATTTGGCACGAGTTCATAATATCTTAATGCGCTATAAATCTTTCTTAGTTACATTACAAAATAATTATTTTACAGTTTGAACAAAAAAATTATGGCAGTACTGATCTGATAATATATCTTAATATATTTGTCTAAAAAATTACATTATATCAATATACAAAATGTTCTTATGTCGATATAAATATACCAGACACCGATCGACTGACGACGTATAAGCAAGTTCTAGACTTTGACGACATCCACTTGCAGGTGATTTACTGCTTATTTTTCTCTTAAAAAAAGAGGGAAACAGAGTGACTGACGTGAAAAGCGTGAAGCTGATTAAATGTGAATTAACTATCTCTTTCGCTATATATAGGTACCTATTTTAAGTAACAATGGTTAATATTGGTTTAATCAATATTACAATTATAGAAAATGTCAATTATCATTTATTGCAAGCATAGCCACGTGTTTTAACATGTGAAGTGTAACTAGAACAGCTTGTAAGCATTTTCAACAAAAAGAAATTTCTACGCTATCAGATCGGTGTCAAGATACCCAATAGATCAAACTGATTAAACATACAAAGACGTATGAGGGCATGCTAGACATAAATTATCTGACGTGAAGTGTTTTAACTAAGTCAGCTAGTTTTTTAAAACCGTAAATAAGTTTTAGAATTTAATACTTCATATTATTTCTTGTCATGAGAAGTAGCCACTTTAGTGGTAAGTTCTTCAAATATTCAATTTATGTTTAGTGACCCAACTTATGTCACTATACAAGAAAAAAGTTATTTTTAACAATTTGTTGTGGAAATCTAACTCTATTATTATAAAATGTATTCTACAATGTCAATGATCAACACAACGGCGTAAAGTAAGTTGTAAATGATTCTATGTAAAATATTAAGTATTAGTAAATTACTAGCATGATCGAGTTCAAAAATGTATATTAGAAACAAATATGCTCGATAAATATATGTATTTTTAAAAAGTTATATCTTTTGATTTGTCTAACACTACATATAGTGTTAATATAGTCCAACCACACTGTTCGGAACGCCATAGTCAAAGAACCATACTAAAATAGTCCAGAAATATTTCTTCTAGCTTTCTTTACACATTCTAACTTAAAGATTACTATCGACTAAGCAGTTTAATCGAAAAATTGTTTTAAACAAGAAAGTTCTCTTTCTTCGTTTAATACCGTTTATAATGTTTATCTCTTTAAATTATCTTTTCTGTTAATAAGCTTCTCTACCTTAATCTATATATAATAGGTTCACATGTCTTGCTTGTAATTACCGTCGGTTACAGTTTTCGACCATATTTTATGGTACAGTGATCATGGATTTTGAGTCTAAGTTGTCGGACTTGGCGGGTGGCGGAATTGATTGTTATTTTACTTATTATTTCTGCATGTTTTTATTATTCGACTTTTGCGATTATTTTTTTGTTCATTAATATTTCACTTTAATTTAGTTAGCTAAATCATATAACGCGTATGTAGGTATATTTTTTTATAGACACGTAAAAAAATCTAAAATATTGTCTTATTAGTGGAGTTGTTTCGATACTTCCAACAAAAATTCTAAAATATTGTCTTTTTTTCATTGGAAATTTCAAATAATTAGATTTACCTAAAGTATGAAAAAATATACATATATATAAATATTTGGAATTTTAATTTTATATAATAAATATTTTATTTTAGACCGTTCTTCATAATTTTGTAACGCGACATCTTGCAACACGCACCATTCCACTACGTAGGCGGGACTTAACGCGTTCTAGACGTCGGAGGCGTGGGGCTAATGCCGTTTTTGATTAGATTTCTACAGTTTTTATGTTTCTAATCACCATTGTTGCCATTAGATCTATGTTTTTTGGTAGCCATCAAATGTATTCAACACGTTGATTGAAAATTGTACGCTTTTTTAATTATTAGCAGGTGGATCTTGTATATTATCTACTTCGAAATTATGTTTGTACTCAGTATAAAGGCAAAAATGTAAAAAATTCAACATAAATTTAAAAATAATATTTTTTGTGTGGTAAACACAGAGTACAAAACTTATTATTCTTAATAATGCAAATAACTTATCAAACTTTTTACAATATTAAAAAAGTGCATTGCTTTTAGTTCGGCCGTTGTTAGATCAGTCAATTAGGCATGCAGAAAATAAGTATTGTCAGTGTGACGGGAAGTTACAAGCGAAGTAGAAAGCAGTCTCGCTGAGAAAAACTGGCACGGTGCCCGAAAGCTGTTATTTTCACGAAAATGTGCTTTACAAATTTTAATTTAAGGTTTTCACACTTTAAGACTACTATTCAAATCAGGTAGCTATACCTACTTAAGGTATTGAATATAAAGCTAAACAATAATATTTCTTAATCAATAATTATATTTTCATTTCTTCGGTCTGGTGTCGAAGCAACGTGCGGCGTTGAATTCCGCCACTCAAAACGCAATACCTTCGGAATTAGGCGGAAAGTGGTGAACGGAGTGTCGTAACACTAGGTTAACACTCTGCCTACGCTGCTGTGTGTGGGATACAGTGTGAAGCTGATTAATAATGTGTGTTTAAAATTATCTAGGTACTCTTTAAATTATTATTTTCTTAATAATAATAAATATACATGGTGGAATTAATATATTATACCTAAATGTATACCTATGTAATGTTAACAGCTACTACCGCAAACCGCTCCCCACTCAATGCAGAATGACCAGTTTGTGGTCGCACAGACCGAACGACACCCTTGTAATATTACATAGTGTATCAACACATATCAACAATAATGAAAAAAAAATACTATTAGGTATTTAACTAAATAATAAAATAGTATTATTCTTAGTACTTAAATTAACTAGTGCAAAAATTACTAATGTTTTGAGTATAATTATTTCCACTAGAACATTTCTCTACAAAACCAATCTTAATCTTTCTAACGAAAATATTAGTGAATTTTTCATTTACATTTTAATATAATTCCTTTGTGTTAGTTTTCTATTTCATGAAAATATTTTAATTCAAATTAAAACGTATAAACGTAAACTTTAGCAATGTAAATAGCCACTACCGCAAACCGCTCTCATCTCAATACAGTGGCAAGCTTGTGGTCGCACAGAACAACACCCATGCAATATTAGTAAGCGGTCTATTTGTAATTAATTTAGAATGTTCCTATAGAAAATTATAAAATTAGGGCATTAATATAGGTCGTCTCTTATACTTTAATCTCGTATATCGACTATCATTTGCAGCTTCACGCTGTTACCCGTATATTAAGGGTAAAACGAGAGAATAATTTAGTGTCAAAACACTCCGCTCCCCAGTTTGCGTGCGAATTCGAAACATTGTGTGTGTTTGTCTACTAGGGTAAGACGCTGAGGGAACTTGGGACTTAGTGTCCATTTCCTTCCCCACATCACTTCCGATCTCCACTTTCGGCGGAATTCTGGAGGCACTGGGAAACGAACTCACAACCATAATTTACAGTCAAATGTTGTCTTACCGCGTTACGAAGGCCTCGCTATTAGCTATCGATAGGATTCGAATGTAAAGTTAGTTATTATCGTTGATTACACTCTCACCACTCAACCATAGCAGTTAATCGCTTACATAAATTGCAATTTGCCCTCGTTTCACATAAACACTTTATTACCCTATACTGGATTTTTATTATCCGACAAGTGTCTACCTACAGTCGACTCTACGAAATCAAGTAATACGACATAAGGCCCGTTTTCGTAACGGACGACGCTATGTAATTGAAACGCCCACACGGTTTTTTATCAGTTAAATCGGAATTTCGCTTTATCTGTTAAATTTAAATTGTTTGAAATGTTTTCGTTAACCGCTTTTTTAGAATAAGAACAAAATTGTTAAGTTCCGCGCGTTTCCTAGAGTAACGTAATTTTTTTTTTGGGTTTTGTAAAAGGGTCAAATCAGCAATAAATTATTTTTTTTACCGGCGTCTAATATTATCAATGTTTTTTTGTTTAAACGAACTATTAATTATTTTGCTGCCCATGGATATAAGTTCAAGCTGCAATATAAATAGTAATATAAATATTGCTAGGTAGTATCTATGTTACTTTATTAAGTTATTTACAGAGAGAGACCAGCGTGATATGGCACTAAGTAACTGGTTATTTTATAACATAAGAACATGTTAACATATTTAATTACCAATCAATATTATCTAATATCTAATATGGTTGAAATGGCAATGGGCTGGACACATCTGTCGAAGGACCGATGGCCGTTGGAGCAGACGAGTCCCTGAGTGGAGACCGCGGATTGGCAAGCGTAGCGTAGGGCGCCCTCCAGCTCGATGGACCGACGACCTGAAGAAGGTTGCTGGCGAAAGATCGGGAGCTTTGGCGCACCCTGGGAGAGGCCTATGTCCAGCAGTGGACCAGAAAGGCTGATTTGATATCTAATATCTTTTTAAGTACAATTTTCCAATATAAACGTAATTCAGCACAGACAATACACTCTATTATGATCACATTGAACACAGGGTTTCTATTTTATTAGATAGGTGCATGAAATATCCCATTAAGCGCGTAGCTTGTACGAGTTATCACGTTATTTAATCGTGCCTCGATAGCTATACATGAACTAGGCGTACCAACCTTTGGCGTATTTTAAAGCTTTCTCTTATATTACAAATGGAATTATGGCTTTATGTAGGTATCTATGACATGGGTTTTGCTTTACAGTGTATAAGTTAGAAGTAAATATGTGGTAAATAAGAAGTTTAATTAGTTATTCGTAAGTATCTCACGCCAGATAGATCAAGAATTGTAATAGAATAGTCATTAGTATTTCCGTGGTGGCAATTTATGCTGCAATTCACCTCACCAGACCAGGCAAATGAAAATTAATTAATACAAACCACAGTTAAAACAAGCCATGCGAGATCTAAAGCACACAGGGTTCTTAGCACCAAAGGATACAGGAATTACTATTTTAATATCGCTCTCTGTTAATTAAAACGGCCACAACAAACAATATTTTTCATAAAAATACATTATTTTAATTTCAGTCTCTATATGAAACTGAAATTAAAATAATTAGAATTTTTTGTACTTCTTAATAATACAAATGGTTTCTGAATCTAAAGTTTCATAATTATTGCGAGGACAAGAGGTTTTCAGAGACAATGCTACCAAAAATTATGGGGAACAATAATAGTAAAGTAAATAAAAAGCGATACAATGAAAAAAATCTGGCTAAGATTTTTGAGACTGTCTTAAACAAAAGAAGTCATTTTGGCGATTGCAATGTCTCTTCGATTATTTTAAGGGTGAGACAAAATTAAAAGTTAAAGTTGAGAGTTAAAATTTAAAACAACTACTTTTTTACTGGCCATTTTTAAATATATTTTTTAGTTCATATAGTAAGTCAACCGTAGTGTAATCTAATAATCTAATGATATAATGTAGTGTATATACAAATGTATATAAAAAAACGAAGAAAACGAAAACTAAAATATTAAATATCTTCCAAAAACGTACCACCTACCTACATAAAACAAGTTTAAGTTATAACTTAATTCTTTATACAAGCACTACAACAGTATCAAATGGCTCGTTCTCTCAAGTACATCTCCAAATCGCATTGATCTCGCTCAGCGTTGCTATTCCGATCGCGAGACGCGATTCGGGATTCTCCAAATCCACTAAGTGAAGCGAATCCACTAAGTGAATCTAAGTGAAGCGTGCCGTAACGTCAGCTTGTAGCATGAGGTGTGTTTAATATGGTATTCTTTTTATATATATTTTGTTGCTTCTGTTCTTCTGAAGAGCTGAAGATCGAGTTCAGTGGCGTGCCATTGGAGAGGCCTATGTCCAGCAGTGGACGAGGACAGGCTGATGATGATGATGTTGTTTCTTGTTTATTATAAACGCGGCGTTTAGTTCCGTCACTCACCTAACAAACACATGTATACATAACTGAATTAATTAATGTAGCTTCTTATTCCCACAGACTGGTAGACAGAGCGAACCTAGTGTTAAGACGTTCCGATTCCTATGTTCCGGCAAATTTTCTAGATATTGCGTGTTCAGTGACGAAATTCAACGCCGCGTTATGTTACCAGAGCGAGGAAATGATAATAGTTCATTCTCCTGAAGTGAGACATAGAACCCACAACCGTCGCGTTTACGATGCCGCTGTTCATGGACGGCGTCAATAGACAATATTCTATATTTTAAACTCAATATAGTATAGGTACATAAGTATTCCTGCAATGCATTATGAGTAGATTGCTACCTTTACAAAAGGTAATAAAGCTGAGTTCCTTCGAGTATGGAACATAAAACGTCAATTAACGTCAACCTCCGGCGGCTAGAATCAAATTATTCTTAATTGATTCGGCTTATACAAATCCTGGAAGAGTACTAAATTTTGTATCTTTAAAATGATTTTGATGGTAAATCATATTTTTAGAAGCTCTAAATATTTTGATAATTAGTAGTTTACAGTTCTCGTTGCGCAATGTGACCGCGTCTGACAGTTAACTTGTTGGTTGTGGCTTCAAACCTCTATAGGGGAAATGATTATATTGAAATTCTTTTCATTAGTTCACTGTAATATACAAAGATTCCCTCTGCCTACCCTGCTGTATGAGGGATACAGGAAGGCAAAAAAAATATTGGTTTTGAATATGCTATGTTGATTACAATTGATTGTTATTTCGAATATTAGTACACATATAGATACATTGTTTATTTCTAGACTGCTATACTGTGTACATCATCGACAACAGATCGTCCACTATGTTACATCAAAAAACAGCACAAAATAATAAATGTTAAACAAAGTAAACAAAAGTATCCAATATAATATTACCAATAATATTATTTCAGTGGGACGAAATGAATTTAATTATTTTGTACGTACACGATAATACGAATTCCCAACATTATCTATATAAATAAACAATATAGAAATAAGCTATTTGTATACAAGTCCAAGGGTCGTAACCGGTGCGTAATAATTACCTGAAATACGAAACACGGCTCCTGCACAAAGGTCTAAGCATAGGGAAATTTGCTAAGACTTTGCCCCAAAATATTTATAATGAAAACGAGATAAGTATCTTATTCAATATAGAACTATTATATATATTGATATATAATATTCAGATTGATATTTAATGAAGTTAGATTTTTTGCGGCTTCGTTGGCGTGGTCAATGGATATAATGAAGAATAACTTGTGTATCAGATATGATAAATTTTGAGTGCCCAAACTAACGGGTCGCAGGTTCAATGGGGTAAATAGAAACGATTTATGCAACCGTTGTATGGGGTTTCGTATTGTTGATAACTAGATTATTTAAAAAAAAATTGGCAATAGTACTTCCTGAAGTTAACAAATTGTTCTTCTTATAACATTAGTATAATCACATAATATAAATAAAATTAATAATTATAAGAGTACATATAAAATATGCGAACTCCCAAGTTTTGTACCAGAGTAGAGTACCAGGCTTTGGCCGCCGGGCGTGTAATGCGATTTGGATAGATGTTACAAAGACCTAACGTAACTTGGTCGCAAAGGCCACCTAACTAGTTTACTATTAACTCGGTGAAAAATGAACGAATAAAGTACTTACTTCACGGAAGTTACTAACTTTGACTTGATTATGATAAACTTATAGTTAAAGATTGTTCGGAGTTTGCTCAGATATGATGAGATTAAAATATCTAAATTTGCTTTAGAACATTACTTTAATTATCTTTAGTGATATATAGTGGGTTTTAATATTCTTAACTATGTTTATTAATTACATACTTATCGAAAAAGGCGTTAAAACGGTTTTCTAGGTTTGTCAAACAGAATTATTGTCTTGTTAAATACTATTTTTTAAATTTAAATATATGATATACCTTTGAATGCAAAATATTTCGTTTATTTAGTATCTAAGTATTCAATTTTAAGCTTAACTTATTTGACTACCGCATATATCTGTATTCTACGTATGTCGTATATATTTAAAAAGCCGCTAATTAATTAATTATCACTATACATACTATATATATTTAGTTATTTATTTTTGTTATGTTATTTTTGTTATGTTATTTCAGCTTACTTCGCGCAAAATGGTCTAAAAAAAATGTAAAAATAAGAAAGCGAGTTACTTTCATAATTTAAACTTATGAAACGTTAATTTCAAGACAGCAAACCAGTGGAACAGTGAACCAGTTTTAAAGTGACCATATTTTATGATTAACTTGTTTGAAATATAACGTCTTCTTTTGATGTCGCTATAACGTTTGTTGTTGTGTGGGCTATTTGGGTTGTTTAGCGTTTCTAACATAAAATTAAAGTGCGCCCATTTACGAAAAATGAGCTCATTGATTCAACGAGCTTAGGAAATAGTTATTAAGGGTTGATGGATTTGGTTTTAACTTGTAGCAAAATGCTTCACTGTTCTGTGTTGTTTTACTATATGTCAAATCTATATTTAAGGTTTTTCCCTTCTGTACAGTTGAAATTTTTAAGGCTTAAGTAAAATAAAAATCCAAAATGAGGCCAGTCCTGGCGCAGAAGCACAAAGTGTGTCTGTACAGTCGACTGTTTTTGGGTTCGAGATGAAACCCCGCTCGAGGAGATGAAATATTTATTTAAATTTATATTTACATTTTCTTCGTTCTAGTATTGAGGCAAAGCGCGGCGTTGAGTTCCGCCACTCAACACGCAATGCCTCCAGAATTCGGTGGAAAGTGGAGAACGAAGTATCTTAATACAGTGTGGCATAGTACCTACATACATATAAAGGTGCCTGTAGTTGGTTGTGAATTCAAATGCTTATATTTATTGTATAGAAAGAGACTAGTGATGAGTGAAGTGACTTATCAGTAGATTCTCTTTCCATTTTATGACGCATTTGCAATTTATTTAATAAATACGCTTTCTGTTAAAAATATCTTCTTAAACGTAGAAGTAAAAATAATGGAATTTTGAACATTTTTTTATATTTATTAGGTAAAAATGGGAACTTCTTTTTATATTGTTTTAGTTTAGCTAGTGTGAGCACTTGACATTCAAGAAAGTTTTGCAACGAAACACTCGCTTGACTCAAGAGCGTTAAAAATTTATGAAGAACTATGAAATATATAAAACTTTCATAAATCTTAAAGATTCTTGTTTGTTCTTAAGTCAGTCGCTCACTTCTAAAAAATTATTTATATTAAAGATTTTGAAATACTATTTGCCACCCGCAACTTTGTTTGCGTGAACTATAAAACATTTTCTACGACAATTATCATATCAACCTACCTTTGGATACAGGCCTCCCTCCTCTCCACGCCAATCTGTCCAGCAGCTTCCCGGGACCTTGACCAGATCGTCGTATCTACCTGGTGGAGTGCCAGTCGGCGAGCGTCGTCCGGTGCGCGGCTGCCACTCAAGAACGTTTCGGTAACGAGAGTAAGCGCAGTGTTGAGTTCCGCCACTACAAGCAATGCCTCCAGAATGGCGCAAAGTAGGGAACAGAAGTGTTTTAATAGAAACGGAGTGTCCTAACACGATATTCCAGGGTTCGGTCTACCATCTTTCTATGTGTATCCTAACTCGAGGGAATGATTCTATATATTGTTTTCTATTTCCCCCTCTGCGTTTAGTGGTAAACCACTAAACTCTCGGAAATTAAGCGGAAAGTGGGGTTCGGAGTGTCTTAACACTAGCATCCCCCTGCCTACGCTTCTATGTTAACAAAAGCTTTAAGATACTTATTTATTATTAACTTCAATACAGGAAATATAAAATCTAAAACTGAACAATAACATAACAGCGATATAAGAACTACATTATAATTTATTCATACTAAAATCCGCATCAGACACGTCGTCAGAATTTCCGTCATAAATTGTCCCTAACGGCACTTCCGGCTTTTACTATACTTTGGTAACACAAGTCCTCGAGCTTATCCCAAATTAAACTGACATTTAATGTCTGAGTCCTCGGAGATGTGTTTTCCCTTGCTCCTATACATGTTGTTTGATGAAGATTTTTATTTATAGATTGTAGTATTGATTGGGTATTAGGTAAATACTTAGCTTTTTAATATTTTTTGCCAATAAGAACTATTTATACAACATTTTTACTATGCGTAGGTAAGATTTCGTAGCATAAGCTTCAGTAATCTGAACTTAATTTCGAAGAATTTATATAAATTAATCACGATGTAGTCGATCGACCCTAGTCGTGCTTGTTTGTTTATCGATCATTCAATACTTTAGATTATTCTTTGTATATGCATTAATCCCTTTCACTAGAAAAACATTTACTGGCCTCTATTTAACACATAATTTATTTATAATTTTATAAGTTAGTCCATAGTTTTAAAGCTTTTCATTCTTAATTTTACTGCACATTCTTTGTTTTAAATGTGGCAGCCCAGATAAGGGGTAAGTAGCCCCAATGACGCTTATTCGAAACCATTGTTCTACAATCGTTTTATACAACGTTGTGCTCAGTCTTTAATTCACCAGTTTGCTGCAAATGAACTGCCGTTTAACTTTTACTGCCTTTTGCTTTGTTTTGAACTAAACATTTCAACTCTTCGGTTTTATCTGTTTCTGAGCGCGAGACTTTGTTGGCACTTTGCGGTTTTATTTCAGGATCTTTTGTATTATTTGGTGTCTTATTTTACTTACGTGAGCCAAGTGGAGCAAACTTTCTTCGTATCGACCTTCTGCTGTTTTGAAATGTAAATAAGCTGTTACAAAATCCGCGATTCTTAAGAAAATTGTAGTTTCATTTTATTTTTCTTGATTTTTTTATTGAAGGTTTCATATGTGTTTGTAAAATGGATACTAAACATGATAATATTAGCATTAAAAATATTTCTTATCTTATATAAAAATTTCATTTAATACTAATATTAACATATTCCGTGTGCAATTATTACATTAAAAATAGAATAATGAAAAATCCTATTTTTTTTTTAGAAAAACTCTTTTCTAAATGTGTAATACACTTTAATAATGTTAAAATAATTAAATCAAAATAATAATAATAAATATCATTACTATGTTCATAATCAATACTCCAGATGATACGCACAGCCAACCCTACCAACGCTGATTGTAAAATAGACACTCCAAAATCCATTATGTTGATCCCTCCGATCCGTATAAAGATCATAAAACATCTGCGACATAGAAGTACATTTAATAATCCCCAAACACTTGAGATGGGATTTCGTATTTTGAATGTAACTATGACATATACTTGAAGGATATTTTGATCTACTGCCGTTGGGGAATCGTTTTTGTACGATAAATCGTCAAATGAAAATAATCTTTGTCCCATACGTAATAATGTTCCAGTGCTACGCGAATGTACGCTTGCCGTATGCCATGTGTTACACAAGTCAATCTCGTTGGTACGAAATATTAAAATTCTACAAAGCTGAATCTGTTGACCAAGTATTTGCATAGCTGCTTTGCATAAAATAGAAAACGTATGAAATATTAAAGAGGATGCATTTCATATTAATTTAAAGTACTTAGTTCATATGATGGTACTTAATGAATATATAACATTTAATGTTATATTAAAATAATGTGAGGTAATTTAGTTATGTATATGTCAATTCAATTGTGGCTATGAGTTCAATTTTATTGGAAATATTTTTTTTTTCAATAATATGAATATGTTTGTTTGATCAACATAATTATGCTGATGTGGCTCCATAAAAGTAAACAGTCTTCAAGCTCGTGCTTATGTGCCTCATATACGCGTGTATATAAAATATAAAAATAATTTAATCCAACAGCGATATTTCCCGGCTTTATGTTGCGTAAATAAAATGGGTGCTTGATACCATTAACTGGAGTTTTGACGCTCAAATCCACAGTATTAATATTAAAATCCGCAAAAACTCATTAAAAATAACGCTTCAAACTTATAATCGTTCAAAGTCGGCCCGGGGCCTATTCGACCCACCAACTTTAGATTAAACTTGTCACCCCGCTGTTTGAGTGTTACTTAAGAAGTTCCAGAAAAAATGAAGTATGAGATCTGCGAAAGTTATGACTATCCTAAAAATGAATTATTAAGATAACATAGAAGTTATATCTTTAATTATATTTGAATTGGAATTGAAATAAGTCTAATTGAATCTAAAGGTTTAGATAGTAAAATAGATTTTTTTTTATTTGACGTTGATTGGACTTAACACTTAACATGTACACAACCATCATATATATGTTATAAATGAATAATCTAATTCTTTTATAACAAATATAATAAATATCACATAATTATGTGGTAATTCTAATTTCTTTGGAACTTTGAACTCATAGTGTTAATTTATACCTAAGCGCACAGTCACTCCTAACTAAGCGCTAAAGCAGTGTTATTATATTAAGAAGCATATATCAAATATACTCATATAATATACGAATATCTAAGTTATTCTAAGTAAAGATGTTAATTTCGTCGTTATATTATACAGAGCCAATATTAATTTCAACTTGACTATTAACAATCCAGCCTCACCTAATTGAGTTACGAAATTAACTCATTAATTGGATGGGTTCTGCACTAACTGGTTATAGCTTTCCAGATATTTGACTGTTTGAGTATTATACGTCAACTACTTAATAATTCAATTTTATTGCTGCCTGTTATTGGTTTGGAATTCCATTATAAGATTATTAGAGCATCTATATTTAGTTAATATTTTGATATTGAACTCGCTTATTTGTTTCGTATTCCTCAACTTCACATGTCACTATTGATTTAGTTGATAGATGTTATAGGGCTTATACTTACCTTATACGACATAAATGTATGTATCTAGGTTATATAATTTTATAGGTGAATGTAATATAATTGGATATATTTGTAACATGCATTCTCCATTATGCAACATTATCTCTATTTTACCTTATAATCTCCTTCATGTGTTCTCCTTCTCCATATAATGATATTGGTGAAGTGATGAGTGCTCAACTGGCGCTTCTACATACCACATATCAGCTTTCGAAGCGGTCAGTCAGTTTTTTAGGAGTTGTGTCTGTCAGTCACTCAGTAACGGAAGAGTTTTATAAATATCTAGATTATTTAAATTACAAAATTATATTAGTTGTCGGAACGATTGAATATAGATTATTCTATCAAAATTCATAACCGACTGAGAAACTCTCATATCTTTATTATTTTGTCGAATATTGAAAATATTTTTTCATTTTAAAAGTAATATTTTTCATGTAAAAACACCATCTTGAATAAGAATGCCATCAGTATATTCTCACTTAATAGGATGCCAACCCTTAGGCTAGGGGGACCCAAACCAAAAATTTTCAAGCATTTCCTATCGCGACTTCTTTATGCATACAAAATAGGATACGCGGTAATTCACTTTTAAAATGTTATAGAACTGACATTACTGAAAATTTATGAATATGCTTTGCATTAAGTTTTGTAGTTTGTTAGTGTCAGTGCAAGTTTAATACTTATGTGGTTTCATAAGGTTCGAAGAGTTAAGAAGAGAGAGAGTTTTGGAGTTACTTTTGTTGTTCATTAATTTAAAAGAAATACTCTTACTTCTCTCTTTTTGCTCAAAATTAAATTCTCCTTATACGCGTATATTAATAGTAGAACAAATTATTACCATCTAATAAAGATTATACTAAACCGAAATAAACAAGCATCAAGCGGCTCTATTATAAAATTAACTAAAACATAAAAAAAATATTCATAATATTTTAACAATGTATCCTTAATCTCGTGTATAAAATTTCAAATATTTTGAATACACCGCCCAAATTTAATGCTTCGCACAAAATTATAGCGAAATTTTCATCGTCAAAGGGGCCGCAGTTTATTTAGTTTTTTTCTTAGGTAGAAGAAACCTAGTATAAAATACTCTGTTCTTCATGTTCCCAACAAGTTTCGAGACATTGTGTGCTGAGCGGTGGAACCCAATGCCGCGCTTTGTCTTATTACCAGGACAAGGAAATGAGAATATTAATTAGGTCACCCCCATAGTGGGAATCGAACCGAAAACCGTCGTGTTTACAGTCACGTTTGTTCCACTATGTCACAACGGCGTTCGAAAATATAATACACCGCCCAAGTTTTAATGCTTCGCACAAAATTATAGCGAAATTTTGTACATCAAACAGGCCGCGGTTAATGGGATGCTTTATATGCGAAAGTTTGGCTTAACTGAAGCAAGTGTGAAAATGGCGGCTTAATCATGCACAAAAAGAGTAAACTTTGCGTTCGCATTATGAATACTGATACTTTATTATGATATTGGTCTAGAATTTCATCGATGGGTGAGATCGGGGGTTCAAATTTAGTTCGCGTCATCACTACTATTTTTAAAGGTTCATATGAGGTTGTACCTTTAAGAACGGTTTTATTGGCGAAGTTTGAACGCCTTAACCGAATTACAAAACATAACAGTACCTATAGTTTTTTATTCTATTTTTATTTGCACAGTGTAAGAGTTCGCTGAATTGTTTTAATAAAAGAAAAATAACGAGTAAGTAGAATTTCATAACGAGTGAATCTCAATGGAATTGCAACATCTAATCTAAGTGTGTAGTCCCAATGCAAACGTCAAGTAATAATTCAAAAACAACTAATTAAGATTATACTCATTTGGACTTTAACATGAAATTTAGTTTTAGCTGCTCATTCATTAACTTATAAAAGAAGATACAGCTTACACATATTCTCTTATATTTTTTGATTTTAGTTCACGATTATTTATGTGTTTTTCAATTAACCCTAAAATATGCTGCCCTCCTTAATAGCTTAAAAGCATAGTGGTTATTTTTTATTACATTAGCCATCTGTACAAAAGCATACATATACTCGTATATTATTACTGAACATAATTACGCCACTCTTTTCTGCAGGAACAACGAGAGAAAGAGTGCCTTATCTTACTGTTAAAACAGTCCTTTCTCCACTTTCCACCCAATTTTCAAGACATTGCATATTGAGTGGAGCCCGACGCCTTCGTCTTGGTAACAAAGCAAGAAAATGAAAGTAATTCATTCACCCAAATGGGAATCGTCAATCGAATCCACAACCGTCGCATCACTGTCTCACGCTGTTCCGCTGCTCCGCGACGGCCTCGGATCGTCTTATTTATCTACATTAATTCTAAAAAAAATCACATAGTCGAGAAATTCGACTTAACAAACAACATCCGGCTGCATTAATTAATTACTCGATTATTATAACACTTCGCTATCTCGATATACGCTATATAATTAATAGTAATTTTTATACCCACTGACGGTCATTAACATATTTAGTTTATGGTGTATATGGGGGCGAGTACATTTCTATTTTGCGTTATCAGTACAGGCATCTTGTTTCGAGATCCCCCTTTTTGATAGTCTTTTCTATTAATGACTTATTTCCCTTGGTCTTTTGGCCACTTTATTTCTCTAGACTTCATATCCGAAGTAATACAAACTTTAAATATAAGAGGATAAGGGATATTTTTCGTTGGACGCATTTTATTAGCTATCGACCCCTTATATCTTAAACAATCGCTTTGTCATATAATCGTGTACCGATGAATGTTTGCTCATTGATTGATAAGTCGTAGCCGATGGGTATTGGATGTCCTTTGCGTATGAGGATACGGATTGATGAAATGAGGCGTTGTTATGATGGGAGTGGTATTCAGTGTGATTTCATCAGTAAATTTGGTGTTTTGGTAGTAAAATGATTATTTACAGTATTTTATTATCTCAATAAAACCAATGTATAAATAATTATTGTGAGAACATACAAATCGATAGTCAATATGAGATCGCCTTGGTGCGTAGGAGTACAAGCGTAACTGTATAGCTACTATAAACGCGTGGGTCATGGGTTTGATATGAGAGAATGAAATTTTTTATATTTTCATTTCCTTGTTTCGGTAACGAGGTAAAGGCAAAGCGGCGGTGAGTTACTCAACACGCAATACATTGAGAGAGTGGGGGACAGATTTCCACTCTCGAGGTTACTCTGGAAATCGGACCCGCAGCTGGTATTGTAGAAATAAATTACAATATGTCCCATCATCATCTACTCACAATGTAAGATTTATAAAACATTAACAAATCTTAGATAGTACATATATTGTAAGCACAAACATATTCAAAGTTAATAAAATGTCATCAATTTTGTTCTCCTATTATAAAATATAATAAAATTATTTGTGGAATTGTCATAACTTTCATATATTCTAGAATCGGTGTCCTTTGAACCTCCCTGTGTCCTTGCATCTGACGTACCCAAATGAATACGTGTATGCAACTAATTTCAAAGGGAAGACTTGTAATTACACCCTTTTGAATGACGGAGGCATGTGCTTTTCAACAAAGCTTTACTTTATCTATGAAAGCTCGGTTGTTATATTTATGGTTCGACTTAATAAATATTTAATTATTATAGTTGCTCAGTACAGTGTATTGTTTTCTTTTCTATATCGTTTCTATTTTTGTTATTTTTCATTTAAAAAGATACAAAAATACTTGTATAGCTTCTTACGCTACATAAAAAAACTTGTGTATAATATTGCGTCTTACTTACTGAATTTGAATTAATTTTCATATATTTTTGGTAAATCATGCATAACTAATTGAATTGAATTGAATTCTTGATATATGGCGTTTCGAGCGTGCCAGTTGAGCACAATTCATTTCGCCAATGTCACGTTGTATGAAAAACACACAAAGGAAATTGACCAATAATAAAAAAGATAAATATACACAATTATAGAATACATGTAAAAAAAAAAAACATACAGTCGAATTGATAACCTCCTTTTCTTACAGAAGTCGGTTAAAAAGAGATCCAGTGAACATGCATAACTAAACTAACCCAAACATTAATTTAACTATTTTCACATGTCACATGTCACGTCCCAAATTCAATTTCAATTATTTATCAAAAGGTGATCTTATATCCTTTAATCTCGGATAGGATTTAATGGTTCCACTCACTAGTATTCAGTTTTAAATTCGTCCATATAATGAACTCGCTGAGTCGTTAATTAGGGGATTGAGGCTGACCCTCCATAGAATTAGATAGCAAGATCTCCCTCTTATGAAAAATTCACAGCTAAGCTAGTAATATCATATTCTCTTTACATTTCTTAATGGATTCATAATCGTCTGTATTACGTTACTTGGTTCTTAGTGCTGAGTGGAGTTTGTTTTGATGGTTGTGTGTTTGATTTTTGGGTGAGTTATTATATTTTTTGTTATAGTATATTTATTAATAATTTACTTTTAATGACTTCTTTACGGTTACTTTGTAATGTATATTTTTATGTAAAAAAATAAAAATGAATTCCACATTCCCAATGTAAACATTACCACACATCTTTATATTTTCTATATATAAAATAATAATATACTTAAAGAGGGCAATTCTTAAATAGATACAGAAGAGTGTGCAAAAATACGGGGCATGCGTTAAAAAATCACTAATTATCCTCGAGTAGAAATCGAACTTACAACCTGTCGCGTTTACAGTAACACGCTAGTGCCCCTGCACCTCTAATTTTAAAAATCCTACCTTTAATATAGCTAGAGCTACTTACACTTAACACATTTCCTTTTTCAAGATACGCCAAGACTATAAGCTTGTGAACACTAAGAAGTTATACAAAGCTATTATTTAATGGACGATGAGGCTAATTGACTCTTCTGCACGGATGGTTTTATCCATTAACGCAGAATATTTTCCAAGCGGATTACTAAAGTTTAGTAGAGGTGAATAGTAGGTAAAGGAAAATTGTTGTTTTAACCAGATGTTATAATGGAAATGTAGAAGTAACTAACGTTTTTATTGTAAATTTTGTTACTGTGACTGTGTTCTTCATTATCATCAACAAAACAATTTATTTGGCTTATCTATTCTAAGATATTCTAGTATTATAAACTAAATGAATGAAGAAAACTTTAAGCTGGTTAGGTTATTTTCTAAATTAGTTCAGCTAACAAGCCGAACGTAGATACCCTGAGTATACAAATAGCGCTTTCACTCTCCAAGTTTTATATACTCGTATCGTATATGAACCAAAACCATTTCACAGCGAGGTACCCATATATCTTTTAGATTACACTACAGCATTTAGTGAAGTATTTTATAGCTAACTTGACTAGACCAGACTAGAAGATGTATGAACTCATTCATTTTCTTTCCGCTTCGCGCTGTCTCTCGCATATGCGGGTTAGGCAGAGGGAACCTATGGTTAAGACACTCCGTTTTCCAATGTCTTTTTTTTTCGAATTAATAATATAATTCATTCCCCCGAGTGGGAATCGAACCCACAATCTTATGTAATTGTCGAGTTAAAATCACACGCTTGTTCTCTTGCGCCACGATGACCTCACTATAGCATTCTATTTTTAATATTAGTTTACACAAAGCCTTTGTAGAAATAACATTTTATTTATTAAATATAAACATATCCTACCACACAGCTTTGATAAGTCGTTATAAAAATGCGGTTCGTAAATATCACAAACGAGTGGTGCTTTAAAAATATTCTATTTCAGCTAAAATTTTCAGCGGAAATGTAATTTTTCACAGTTTTCTATTATTGCTTGAAACAATGGATAGTTCCGATTCTTTTAACAAAAAAGATGAACGACCTATCGTATGCAACTAGGCTATAAATTCGACTGTAATGTTTTTGACTATTCATTTGTAAAAACTAGATACGTATAGGTAGGTGAAGGACGTCGTGGGCCAGTGGCGCAAGTTTTAGTTGTAAACAGAAAAATTACGGGTTCGATTCCCACTTCCCACAGAAGATTAATTTTCATTTCCCCACTCCGGTTAGAAGACAAAACGTGGCGGTCAGTTCTGCTATTTCACTTTTCATATCTCGAACATTAGGCGTAAAGTGAAGAACATAGTGTCGTGTCACTTACCTATCTTTGCCTATCTTGTTGGATACGGATAAACATAAGTACCAGTATAAGTACGCTACTGTCCTTATCTAGGATTTACACTCTCCCGCATCTCTATTTTTCGTATATCTATTTTAACTAAGCAACTATCTAACTAAAATCTTTTAAAAATACGTAAAAATTTCGCCAGTTTAAACAATCTTCCAAAAGCTCTACAATTTATCCGAGCTGTCGAAGATTTACTCATTAGTTCAAGTGAAATGATCATTCATTATCCGAATTGGGTCACCGATGTTGGTTAAGTAAACTAACACAGTACTTTATGCACTTACGTTCGCAAATATCGAGAACGTTTGATCAATTATTAAGGAATTTCAAAGAATTATTTAAAGTGTTATTTTAGTAGATAATACCTACTTACTACTTACTAGATTTAGGCTGGATATCCAAATTCACAGCAATATTATTTTTTAACAAGACCAGAGACACATCAGGAAAAACTTAATAATTACAAACTTGATTCTTATAAAAGAAAGTAAAACAAAAACTTCACGTTTTATCCCGCAAAAATGGACTAAAGTTATGTTATAACAATTGCATATTATAGTAGGTACAAACTGACCTTAATTTGACACGAATCTTGGGATCTCATTTGATTGGATCAAGTTTGTGCAGTTATTATATCTACATAATATAGGTACAATGTGTATAATTTAAACTCACAATTACATTTTTTAAATCAAAAATTAAATTAAATCAGGTTCACGTTGTGTCCCGCACACGGCAGGGTAGGTAGAGGGAACCTAGTGTTAAAACACTCCGTTCCCAAATTTTAAAATGTTTATTCATTACTAATATTTTAATTCTATATCATGACTTCTATAATTCAAAAACTCAACATAACTTCCATGTTTTCTAATGACTATTAATTCACAGCGGACCCAATTTCATAAAATTCCATTTAACTTATGGGGGCTGCTTACGCCTACTTTTGTTGGGGGACTCTGACAAATTTATGTGATAGCCTCTTAAGTGGAGGGAGCGTTATAAGCTGTTATTGAGGGTCAGAGCTACTTGTTCTTTTAAATATGTCGATTGTCGATGCATGTTATAATATAGAAAGATACTATGTTAAAAAAACGATAGTAGTGGATTCGATTCCTACTCTAGTATGGTGAATTTATTATACTATGGTTAGCATAACCATATATAATCTAACAAGCCATGTCTTTAATCAACTTATTTGGTCTGTAGGATAATTTGTAAATATAAAAAGCTATTATAACTATTCTTTGTTATTCATTATTATATAGTTTTTTACTATAAAATACCTTATAGCAAAATAGAACGTACATTTAGAACCATCGTTTAATACAATAATTTATTTCAAGATACGAGGCTATATAATATTGAAAAATATTGAATGCGAAAAGGTCGCATTAAATATTTTCAAACACTTTATTGCACGCTGATACTGGCTGAATCATAAAACTATAACGCTTATAAATGACCTTGTATTGTCGTAAAAACTTGAAATAGACGGCCTGAATAGAAGTTTTATATCTGTATAGTTTTATCGTTTTAGTTGGAGGTGCACGCTAAGAGTTAGTTTAAACAAAACAACTAAACTTCATCTTTAAATGTTAGTACATATGTATGAGAAACATCTAGTGATGAGTTATTCTGTTTAGTTTAAGAAACAATCAGTCTTACAACCAAAACCAAATATAGCTCTAGTATTAACGAAAAATTGAGAAAGACAGAGAGAAAAATATGTACGTAATTTCTTTTTATATTCCACAAATGCAATCTGATATGAAAACAAAAAGAAAAAATATTTTTATCAAAAATATACAGTACTTTGGCAGCTGAACTATTGTGTAATTGTGCCAATTATGACTCATCTGCCACTTGCAATAAGTAATTATGACAGTCTTCATTAACAGCTTTCTATAGCTATTACTAGTTGTTGCGTTTCATTTGAGTCAAAGTTCAATCGCCTTCAGCATTTTTTTTTGTAATCTACAGAATATAAGTTAATGAATGCTAGTAGATTAGTACCTTATGTGTGGAACAAAATTACTTCTCCATTTATAGTAAATGAAGAAAGTGACAGAGACAGAGAGAAACAGATATATTTTATGAATTGTAATGCAATTTTTTTATCACTAAATTCTATCACTTTTAGTATAAAATTAGTTTTTTGTTTAACTTAGTTAGCTTTTGGCAGTAGTTTAGTTTACTATGGACGGTGACCAAGAGCAGCGCCAACCCTGTTAATCTACACCAGTAACGAGCCAAGTAAACTCAGGGTTCTCCAATTTCTCTCGTGTTATTATAATTTTAATATTTTTATGTGTATGTTTAATATAAAATATATATATTTATAATGTAGAAATCGACACATCCAAAAATTATGTTTAATCGTTTGCTTCATTTAAACAAATAACATAATAACATAGACATTTTTAAAAAAGATAACTCTATCATAAGTTTAATACTGTAGTCTTATAGCATCCCACCAGACCACATAAGTGCATCGACACTATAAAATAAATTTAAAAACACTTGCTTAAATAAACAGTTCATTTTACAAGTTTTAGTTTAAAACAACATTTTAGTAACACAAGAGTGATAAATTCGTAGCGGTCGCCTAGAAATGCATCAGCTATAATACTGGGGCGTAAACTGTACACTTTGAGAGCCATTTAGCGTTTAGTGAATTAGACCGCGTCCACACCATCTAGACGGTTTATAATCGTTTGTAATAAAATTAAGTTGAAGTATTGTAGGTGTTTTAGTTTAAATATTCATAGATATTTGCATTTTTTTTTGTTATTGTGCTATTTGCTGGTTTATTTGGTGTTTTTAAGTCTGTTTACGTTTAAGTCAAAATTATTTCGTCTATTTTACATCATGAAAAAAATATTTCATAATATAAAACAGACAAATTATAAGTCTCGTAATTTTTGGATTTAGTTCCTTAACTTCCAATAGAATCTACCTTCTACTATACATGCTTCAGTTTATAAGAATTTTCCTATTTGTTCCATCGAATTGGAACCGACCACCAAAGTTACTAACAAAAGTACAAAGCTTAACCATTAATTTTAACAAAATTACATCATTAATTTTCACTATTATTATTAATGTATTAACAAAATTTTATGATCCCAACATTATACATAAAACAAATGGATTATCTAAATAATCGTATCTTAACTTATGTAAGAAGAGCTTTATCTGCGGTTTATACCAGACAGCGTTATTACAGTGTTAAGAATGTCTAATGAAGGGTGAAGAACTTTAAACTATATGAATAAATCGTATATTTTGTTTTATCTTTATTTGCTAGCTCGTCTAGCTAGTCTCGACCATATTATATGTAGTGCTTTAATATAATAAAAAGTATATTACTATTTGAAATTGTAATATTAAATGATAAATATTTATATGATAAAAGATTTTGTTTTATAGTATAAAACTTAGTCGTAAAATATTAGGGATATTGTGGAACAATGCTATGGATGTAGATTCGATAACACTAAGAGGAATTAAATTTTTTTCATTGTCCCCGATCTTAAAAGTCAAAGCACCGCGTTGACTAAGTTCAGCAACTCTTCGTAGGTACCTATTTCCCCCCTAGTTTCAAACACTATACCTATATATAAACAAGTCATTAGTTGAGATTTTTTAAATCACTTTTCCCTTACTAATTAAACTTCTTTATAAATGTTGATTTTTATTAAATAAACACAAAAGCTCGACATGTCCTGTGGGAACTGGACGTTGTCACGCCATTTGATTCACATTAACATTTTAATTGAAAAATATTGTCTTCACGTATTTTCATTAAAATTCTAAAATTGAATACTTTGTTTTTTGAGGCCGCCGTGGCGTAGTGGTACAATATGTGACTGTAAACTCGATGGTTGTAAGTTCGATTCCCACTCGGGGAAAAATATTATTTATTAAAGTTTTCATCTACCTACCTGCTACCCGCTATGTGGGATATAGTGTAAATGAGAAAAAATTAAAGGATTGGATTATGATTGTGGTTTTAAGAGACACTTGGGGTAAAGTAGGTGAAATTACGTATTTCATTCAATGCTCAATATAAGTGAAAAGTTTAATAAGATTAAGCATTTTTCCCCCTTTTCCCCCTCTCTTTATTCAACAAAATCTAAGCAATTAATTATATAAACATAGAATATAAATTAAATTAATAAAAGAAATGGAAACTTCCTTTAAAGTTAATTGCATTACATAATGCAACACATGTTTGTGTCGCGGTCATTGAGCAGATCAACCCTCGAGCGCCGCACGCACTGCACGCCCCATTGCCTCTCTCATTATACTGATGACTTCATTTTTAAAACTCTTTACATCCCTTATGTTTTATATTTTTTATTTGTTTTGTTAGTTATTGTATAAGTTACTGGAGCTTTATATATAATGAGTTGTAAAGAATATAATCATAATTTAGCTGTAGTGAGTTATAGCTGTACTTATACTTATGCAAGTCAATAGTGGTAGCTAGTTTTGGTTATTTTGTTTATGTTTCATATGTTTTTGTATATATATACAGGGTGGAATTGTCAGCGCCACTTTAAATGAAACCACAGTTTTAACTACTCTATAAAAGCCTAATATAATTCGGAAAAAAAATAATTCTCAAAAATGAAAAAGTTTTTTTTTCAAACAAAATAAATAATAAAAGTAACGTTTTAAAATAAAACGCCATTTGTAAAGTATAACATAGGCACGCACACACTTACCTGTCAAAGCGGCAACGTCGCACACGTATGTGTGCGTGACACGAAATACAGGTATGGATAAAAATCGTGAAATGAAAAAAAATCCTACGTCCAAACCGTTGAGGTACCTTGATTATTTTTTTTAATTCTGGGTTTGTAATATTTTACCCTATATGCAGTTTCAGTAAAAGAAGCGCGGCCTCTTCCACCCTGTATATGAAATTATATTCAAATAGACATTTTTTTAATACAACTCTTGAACCTAGTGATTTTTAAATATCCTAAATTGCCATCTCAAAAATGTCTATATGTAACACGATTATTGTGTATTATGCAGGCGTAAATGCGACAGGTTGTGAGTTCGATTCCCACTCGACGAAATTAAATACTTAATATTTTCATTTCTTTGCTCTGGTAATGAGGCAAAAATGTATTTAAATTTATAATATTTTAAAATATTATTTAAATAAGCAAAACCATTTGTATTATAATCGCTCCTTTAAAATATTTTACTCAGAAGCCTGGATAAATATAGCAGCTTTTCACTTTATACGCACGTAAAACGTTAACAGATCATTGAGCTCGGTGGAAACATTAAATTTATGCCGAATAAAATATTTCATTTCTACAACAGCCCATTCCGTAAATGAGCGTTCAAGTGTCGGGTGTGGTTGTTTTGATGCTTTAAGGTGGGCCGCGGGTCGAAAGCACCCCACCCGCAAGGGAAGGTTAGTGATATTGTTCCTTAGATTGTGAATACTTTAATAAGTTTTGTAAATTATTTGTGAAGATTGTTCATATTTTCAAGAATATTTAACTTATATTGATAGCAACACTATTAGGTTTATACAGAGTGGAAGAGGCAGCGCTTCTTTTATTGAAACTGCATATAGGGTATTATATTTCAAACCCGCACCTAAGAAATTAATCAAGGTACCTCAACAGTTTGGACGTAGAATTTTTTTTTCATTTCACGATTTTTATCCATACCTGTATTTCGTGTGACGCACACATACGTGTGCGACGTTTCCGATTTGACAGGTAAGTGTGTGCGTGCCTATGTTATACTTTACAAATGGCGTTTTATTTTAAAACGATAATTTTATTATTTATTTTGTTTGAAAAAATAACTTTTTCATTTTTGGGAATTATTCTTTTTCCGAATTATATTAGGCTTTTATAGAGTAGTTAAAACTGTGGTTTCATTTAAAGTGGCGCTGACAATTCCACCCTGTATAGATGCTTATCTATTTGAAATTCAGACTTTAAATTTGCTCGTCTTTTCTCCATAGGGATCACATAAATGTGTTATATAAAAAATAATAAACGTGTTCATTTTACATATAGGCGTAATTGTAATGTGATACTTAACATATTTTTACTACCATTGAATTTATAGTAACAACTGTAAAAGAAACATAAATTTAGGATGCATTACTCGACACTAAACCGAGTGGTGACACGGCTACAAATTTCCAATAAAACCACTTGCGTGACGCATAAATAACGTACGCTCGCGGGCGAGGTCGGGGTGCGACTGACGTGATTTGTACGTTTTCAACGCCATCTACCGTGATCTATAGACACTTGTCAAACTTAATTGTGCATGTGTATATATTTGAACTTGCATTTTAATAGGTAAAATTTTACTTCCTTTTTTTACTAAAATTTTACTTTTATCCGAATTTCATATTCTATATAACGAATAAAAAATATAACGAAGGTTTGCCTGCTCTCCTAGACCAAAATATGTGTTTTTCAAAGTACTTTTGGGATAAATCTAATAACCTGATAAAACAATGATTGTTGGTTTAATTATTACCTGGAGTCCTAGTAGCGGAGGGGCACAAGCGTGCGGCTGCAATCGCGGTGATTGTGGTTTTAATTTGCACTCAAGGGAATGTAATATTTAATACGTTCATTTTCCCGTTGTAGTAACGAAACAAAGCGCGGCGTTAAGTCCCGCCACTCAACACGCATTGCCTCATGAATTCGGCTGGGAACGGAAGTATTTTAAGACTACGACAAACACACAAGACATTTTTGTAATTCAAAATAAAATGTGGTAGATGCATATCTACAAAAATATGTCTATAAATATGTAATATTTTATGAAAGTCATAAAAAATATATTGCTTTTAGGAATCTCTAAATCTCTAAAATCTAAACGCATAGATTCTACATGAATATCCAAATACTTGAAACACTAATAAAGATGAACACGACACGAAAGAGGATCTCAGTAGCGTATATCTCAAGATAAATTAAGCACTCTCATAAAACTGATCCTCGATCCGACCCCCCAGGGGAAGATCGCGTAATTTACAGTTAGAACGTAAGAGGGCAGTGAAAAGTGGCCGTGTTTTGAGGTTAATTGTATCTAGTCTTGGTTTTGAATAACATGCAAAAATCTTAAGCAGTTATTATTGTGAAAGATACGTTTGTAATTTTGTTGGTTTCTTTACAGTTTTCATTTATTTGGTCGGTGATCTAGTAAACTAGCCATGGATTACTAAACTCATGTCATGGTACTCTGTACTTCGTAATGAATTCGATATATTGAGAGTTGATGGGTAGATCTGAACTTCAGTAGGGATCTGCTGCTGGAGGATATTGCTGTATGGGAATCGAACCAACAATTGCAAGTACAGAAGCACTACTGGCTTACTGTGGAAGGATGTTACACAATTTCTCTTTTAAAATGCTCATGTCAAATATTAATAAAGATTCTTTTTTTTCAGGTATGCTGTTACAACTTGGAATAATTTTCAACCAAGGCAGATAATGGTAATGTGATTAAATTGTTTTTATATCGGCATACCTATTGCTTCTTGCTTAGGATATATATATTAGGTGTTAGTAAATGTAGTGAGAAGGTTATTTATGATTTATTTTTTTAGAGCCGCTAGTCGTGGTGGCGTACATGAATTTGACTATAAACGCAATTGTGGATTAATTTCCCACTCGGGGTAATGAAATATTTAATATTTATTAGCCTAAGCATTTTTTTTAGCTTCGAGGAAAGGCGGCAGGCGGGGAAAAGAGTGTCTTACCACTAGGTTTTCCCTGCCCCCTACCTGCCATATACGAAACACAGCGTGAAGCAAAAAAATCCCTTGATTTATTTCAATACGACTATAGTAGGTACTGTAAATTGATAATTAGTTTTATATCGTACACAAGATCCTTTGCTAGAAGTTGAAGTTTACACAAAATATTGTCAGGTAATATCGTCAAAGGCCAAAGAGCTGCATTTCACGCATTCACAGCATGTATTCTTCAAATTATGTTTGTGCAAAATGTACGTTTATTACTTACTTACAATGTAGAATATTCAACAGTTAACAAAAGATAACAACTTGTAAAGATAAAGGGAAATAAAAACACTAATATCCACTTCAGAACTCGTGCAATACTTTCAAACTCGCACTATTAAGTACTCGGAAGAAACGCTAACTTTCTGCAATTCAAAAGATGTTCTACAGATTGTTGTGCAAGCTCTTCAGCATATTACTCTTATAGAACGCCACCTGCGATCTTATTTATTTTTTCATACACATGAGAGAATGGTTAACGCACATGCGATTTTTCTATTGTGCTTAAAATATTTAAGTTACACTTTATAAATATTATACTATACTTAGATTTGATTTTTTTATAAATAAATAAATTCGTATTGATTTAAGTAGCAGTTTATACTAAAATTCATAAACCTTTTTATACTATTTCTTCATTTTAAAAATTAAAATTACCCCGCTGTTCGATCAAATCCCAACTAGAAACGAGACGTTTGTATCCGATTGCTCCTGTCCGTTCAATTACTCTACCAAATTGAGTTTCTTACGTTCAACTCGTGCGTTAACTGCTAGGCTCGAATATGAGTCGAGCGTTTGCGGGGAAGCGTATTTTATATACCTATTTGTGATATATATGTTTAAGAAATATATAAGGACAGTTTATATATAACAAATGTATATCATACATAGGTATGTATTTTAATTTTATATATTGATATCAAAGGATTTTTTCAGTTTGCTTATACGTAAGCTTAAGCAAATTTTGATATTTTCTAGTTAAAATAAGGGATTTTCAGTGACGAAACGAGATGAAACTCGTAAAGTACAGAGAACAGGGAAACTTACCATTGGATTTAATATGCATACTCCGCATCATGAAGAGAATGAGTAAAGATATCTTTGCCATTATCATTTAGTCATACTTAGAAAGTAGAAATGTAGTATGCTGGTAGTTAAGGGTAGTGTAAAATTAAAAATTAAATTAAATTTATATTCTTACATGATATAGATGGTGACTAACTGATATATAAGTTCTAATTGTTTAATGTTTTTTTACAGGTAGACCTTTATGAAATAAATGTGTAATATATTGAATTTGAACGTAGGACTTCAAATTAAAATTCAGTTAACGTTTCTAACCACCATAATATAAAACATTTCTACTTTCCAAGCAATATCGCCTCATAAATTAACAATGTCAGAATATTTCAAGATATCGCAAGATTTATTCAATTCCTAAAGCATTAAAGTCCTAAGCAAAGAAAACCGTCCAGAGCCTTTGTGTTACAACAATAGTATTAGATGTTTACATTTAATTTTCCATCAACCCCAAACAATAATACCGTTGTATTAGGAAAATATTTGGATAAACGAAAGGTTTTTGTGGAAATTACCTTATTATTGCTTCATTTGTTATAAATTAAGTTTTAAATTTTTATTTAAGGTTATTCTGGTGTTTTTATGTGTTGAAGAAAACGTTAATTTAATTTTAAATGGTATTAAATTAGCTTTATATCATTTCAATAACTATAACAATATATGTTTTTGTTACATTTTCATATATGTTTATGTCAATTTTATTACTTTTGATATAAAATATTTATATTTACATATACATATAAACATAATGAATATAAATTTTAGTTCTTGTTTTTCTATAACTAGAAATTGATTTATTACTTTTTTGTTTTAAGTGTCTGTAGACTATGAATACGTCCTTTTTAACTCAAGATAGATGTTTATTGTGGTGTCTGAATTACACTGAAGAAAGAAAAATACTTAGGATATATATAAAAAAAATTAACGGAACAGGACTTGAACCTCCCCCTCTTGGATCACTTTGACCAATACACTTTCTTATCAAGCTATTTCAAAATCTTTATACATTTATGTTGTTAGCGTAAAGTTTTCTCTCGTTAAAATAAAACTTTAAAAATATTCATAATCTTTTTATTTAAATGTAAGTAAAAATGTAGATACACCTGTTGGCAACATGCCATATTGGTCAGGGATGCTGCCAAATGAGCTGTCAGTCTGTAAGCCAAGACGCTGTACCACATGCCCGTAATTACATGAAGCTATTAATTGTTTTATATAAGATTCCTGTATTACATATAAAAGAAGAAAATGAAAGATTTTGATGAACCCACGATAAATAAGACATTACATAACCTTAGGTATTTGAGTAAAAATAAAATAACGAGGTGACTACTTTTCAATAAATTTTCAATAGTAAATTCAATATATAAATTTTTTAGTTGTCACTTTAATTCATCCAAAATGCTAGGTTTTTTAGGCCATTGTGGTGCAGTAGAACAACATCGAAGTTTGATGCCCACTTAATGGAATGACCATACTAAAATTATTTTTATATCTATCTCACTTTGATGGATAACGCGCGGCGTTAAGTTCCACCACTCAATACTTAATATCTTCAAAGCACCCGAAAAGGGGGGAACGGAATGTCTGAACACGTATGTTCCCTCCATCTACCTGAGGGAAAAGAGTGCCTTTGCTATTTAAACAAACACAGACAAAGATATAATATAAACTTTGAAAATGTTATCACAAGTTATAATAGTTTTGTTTACTGCAATATATGTATGTATGTATGTATGTATGTATGTGTGCATTTTAATATGCATTAGCTTAGCTTTGAGGGAGGTCGTTCACTTTATAATGCTTCAGAGTGGTGAGATTAGCAATATACCAAAATTGACCAAACGTATATATATGTACACAGCTTTTGACTGACGCTTGCACATTAAAATATGAAATAAATTTTATAATTGAAGAACTAACTATTTTTTAATTCTATTCATTATTGTGTTGAACTGAGTGTGAATGAGAGATCCTAACTTATTATATTTTCCAGGCTTACTAGAAATTATTGTTTATTTAATTAAATATGCTTTTGATTTGGGATTTTTAGTAACTAATTTTAAAGTTTTTTAGCTTCTGTATAACCATTCTAAATAAATAAAATATTCAACGCAAAAATATTTATAAATATTTATTTTTCAATTTGAACCAACTGTTCCTGAGATTAGCGCGTTCAAACAAGCTTTCTTGTAACTTAAAGATTTACCTGTAAGACTACATCGAGGAAACTTTAAAACACAATTATCACGTGTACATGTTACGTATATTACGTAGTATATTTTTTTCCAATTATTCTAAAACATATAGCTAATAACTTAGAGTTACGTCTGTCTCGCTATATATTGTACTTAAATAGAGCCTTTAAAATCACATTATCGCCGTTACACCACTCCCTGCCATAACTCACGCCATGAAACATTTTGTTTTTATTACGGGAATCCCCCGGAAATTTATCGTCGTCAAGGATCTCTAATTTATTGTGTTCTCGAGATCGGATACAGTTTTTACATTTTACTCTCCTTTCTTTCTTATTTAATAATTCCCTTTAGTTTTTTTGGATAATATAATTGTTTATAATAATGCCTGTTTGTAGGAAGTTTGAAAGTCATTATTAAGAAGGGTTAAATAATTAGAGGAAATGTTCAACACATTTGTGTTAATTAAAACGTAAATAAATCAGCTCGTACGGGGGATTAGCAAAAAACACATAAATTAAGAAGTTTGCGAGCAATAAAAACAACAACAAAGTTAGGCGTTACAGCTGAAATTGGTATAACAACGTCTACACATCAAAATTGGATTTACAAACAGCTCTTATTTCCATTGTATTAGAATTGATTTTTGGTGAAATTATATTTTGCGTTCCAAGTTTTGAATAATGACACCAATTTACAGGAATCGGTGGGAAATTTTCAATTTATATATTGTGTGTTTATGAAAAAATATAAAATGTGTGTTTTGTACTTTTATGTTGATATAATTGACGGCTATTGTGGCGCAGTGGGTGAGATTCACATTAAAGACACAATAGTTGTGGGTTCGCTACTGGGGTCAATTAGATATTTTTATTTCCTAGCTTTGGTAGATAGAGCGCGCACTTCGTAATATTTTGAAAATTGGGCAGAAAATGGTAAACAGTTTTTCTAAGCACTAGGTTCCTTCTCCTAGCTCCGTTAACGTTTGCAAGATTCTCCACTGAGAGAATGGTTATATTTAAATAATTTTAATTTCTTCGCTTTTATAGACAAAGTGCGGTTTTGAGCTCTGCCACTCATCACGAAAACAGAAACGAGGACGAGAAAGGAAAACGAGAAACGGAGTGAGGTTGAAATTAAAATAATTTTGTTTTCTAAAAATATGAAAATACATTTTAATATTTGATTGCATAACACAAACCAGCATTTAATTTAATTTGCTTCCCCGCGGCCGCACCCGCGTGTCGTTCAAATTGACACAGTACTTTGTGTTTGGTTAAATATTTGTTTATAGTGGTAATATCTTTTATTTACCAATTTAAAAAAATAACATAACATTTTTTAGTTAAAGGTGGGTAAAAAATCTAATGCTAGTCATTTCATTTTCTACTTCTCGTAAGAGTCTTTGTGGGGATGGAATCCATGCTCCAAATTAAAAATACCCAATCACATTCCCGAATCGAGATCGAACCCATATTCATCGCGTATATTAAAACAGAAACTACTCACTACGTCACGAAGGCGTCTATTTACATAATATTAACTATTTTAACATAATAATACATTAATATATATGATCTTTGTTCCATTATAACTAGAATCTAAATATTTCAAATCAACCAAATTGGTTACGGTTTTCATTTCACAAGCCGAATTGATCCTATGAATTTGTGAAAGGTATTGATTATATACCAAAGCCTTGCAAATATATATTTGTTTAAATTAGACAGTTTTTTTATTTGATCACGTGTAATTTGTGTATGGAGTGTTATAAACTATAGTGATACACCACTACCTTCTCGACATACTGTGTCTGTTGCTTAATAATAATTTAATCATTTTTTCATGGATTCTTTGGGAGTAATATATTTTATTTTTCAAAAGATAAGCCACGCATGTATGGAGTAAATGCTATATAAGTCAAGTCCAGGCAAAGCTTGCCTCGCTTTTAAGTCCATACATGAGCGGCCATAATATTTTAAAGTATTACTTACGCCCCGAAGAACTTTATACGGATTTTCCATCCCTCTTATTATTGTTAAAGTAAATCGTTCAACAAAAGGAATGGAAACACATATGATTCCTTATTTCCTTTTATTTGTGGAAAGTGTACAAAACATTCACCTGATACAACAAGCTATAAGCGCGACACCTGCTGTAAGAAAATATCATACAGTTAAGAAATTTTTTTGTTTAGAATTAGATTTTTAAGTGATTTTGTAACTTTTGAGGCTAGGCGATATGTACGTATGTGATAAACGGGGTTATCGTTTGAGTCTTTAACTCATATTTGTAATATGTTTATTAGGAACTTGATCGAAGATGATTAGACATACGGATAAAAAAATGAAAAACAAAAAGGTTTAACATATCACCTATCTATTGATAGATATTCCTGAAGGCTGAAGAATTCCTTTAATTAAATGCTCTTACCTGAGGAACTACTGCAACTCCTTCAGATTGAAAAAAAAAAATTGTATTCGATAGTCCATTCATCAAGGGTCAAGCTTATTCACATAGATCACATTAATCATCTCATTGTAATCCACTGTATCCTTGATCTATGTATCCTGGATGTATCGTGTGGTCAGTTAACTTAGCACGTAAATGGGTCAAGTTTCATAATTATATCTCTTTTTTCAGCTTTACGCTGTTTCCCACACATAGCATTGTAAGCCAAGGGAACATGGGAAACTAGTGTTAAGACACACCGTTCCCATTAAGACACTTCTGGTCTCCACTTTCGTTGAGTGCCTGTACTTAATGGCGCATTACGAGAGCGAGGTAATGAAAAAAATAAATATTTCATTCCTTGATTGGGAATAGAACCCACAGCCGTGGCATTTACAATCCGATATCAACTATATGTCTTTTTTATTTCCATTTGAGGGGCGAAATTATAAAATAGGCTAGTATATAACTAAGTAGGTTAGCTACCGATTCTGACGCAACTGTCTACTAATCTATTTTTATTTTTTCTTTGTCTCAGTGGTCTTCTGTGATGAGATATGATATTACATACCTACAAAAATACAAGATCTTATACTTGAATAGAACTGTGGTACAAAACAAATTAGCTTAGCACAAACATCTTAAATGCTTAGTAAATGCTATGTAATTTTCATTCCTACAAATTTTCGTCGCCCGCATCTTAAAATAAATAGACGCAATTCACAAAGACTTTATACTTGACGAATGTAGAGCTTAGTATATAGAAGTGGCATTATTTATTTATGGATAAGTATTGTTTTATGTAGTACTTGAACCTACAATAATTTCGTTTATATTTAGTATATTATAAATATTGTAATACGTCTGCGTATCATCTTTTTATATATTTATATCTGTGGCTCTGGGCTCTACCATATTGTAAAATATATGTAAAAGAATCTAATATATAATGGAGTTATCGTTTCGTTTTTAACCAACATATAACAAAGTATGTATTACTTTAAACATACTTATTATGTACTTTGATATCCTCACGAAATCTCAGTTATTTCCTTTCAAATTCGAATCTACTACCATCTACGTACAATAATAATTGCATCTTAAAATAAAACTGCGAGACATTTCTACAAAATTAATGTTCTCGACTTTCTACAATAAGCTAAGTGTTGTTAATCGTTGCAATTTCCGCGCATGCGATGTTGATGATGACTAAGAATAGATATAATGAAGGGAATGTCGACCCATTGCTAGTATTTAAGAAGTTTTTAAAATGCTTGTAGTTTTTTATGCTAATTTAGCTTCTAGCTTTAAAAACGCTTCACGGTTTTTCCCGCCAGTAAATGTGGGAACCTAGGTTCCTTTGACTCTAGGTGTTTTTCTAGTGTGGTTACATTATGACAATGTGAATGTGCATGCAAACATGAGTGACTAATCACTAGGCATATCTACTTACATGAAAGAAAATAGTTTAATTAAAAACGTATAGGTAAATTTTTTTATTCATCGCCCTACTCCCTGTGTCCTATGTGTGCGCGCATTTATTATCAGACGACCCCGGAAACCATTTATAATTTTCAATATACACATTGCGTTAGTGTAGGTTTTGAACTCACGACCTTCGTGTAGGTACTAAACACGAAACAACTAAGTGAGTTTACTTGTATCCTGTTCAGTTAAGAATTAGTACTCATTAAACAGGACTGGGTTTCTGTAGAGATAAGCTGTTCTAAAGGATTTCTAAAGAGGTAGATGCTCTAAAAGATTCTAAAAATCAAATTAGCATCAGCTCTGCTAGTAAAAAAAATATTAGATAGATTTTTACTGTGTGTTATATTTACATCATTCGAATATCGTAATCGATTTGTTAGATTAAAGCCGTGAGATGGTGACCCAATGCTTCAATTTGTCTAATTACGAAGCCTCTTCGTCTCTCCGCCTCTTCTCAAGTCATCTCCGACTCTCTGCTACGTGTGAGATACAGAGGAGCCTCAGATATAGCAGAAGGTAGTCAGAGGTAACTTAGTATTAAAGCCATTCCGTTCTCCACGCTACTAAACATTGAAATAATTTCGAAAACACGGTAATATTTTAAAACAATCAATTTATAACGAAAAAATACACCAATCCACCTTTCTCCAAAGATAACGATGTAAAAATAATACTGAAAAAATACGAAACGCTTATAATTTTTCTCTTGAATCTTTTTAAAGGTAATGTCACAGCAAATTTGTCGGAGTGTTTATATAGCTTTAGCATAATAAAATTGTATATATAATATTTATTTCTATGACTTTAAATAGTATTTATGCAGAGCGCGATGTTGTTATGCCTTTAATGCGAAAAATAATACAATTATTCTTATTACTGTCTCCATGGAAATAATAAATGAATATCTTCTCAAAGATAATAATAAATAAAATAGCAAAATATAATATACGTATTGATAAATAAATAACTTGAAACTACAACCCTGGCAACAGAAGCGCGGTGTTATGTTCCGCATATCAACACAATATCTCGAATTCAGATTGAAAGTCTCCAACTATTCTGAGCGAAGTTTTATTAATTTACACCGGAAGTAACTAGTGGAGTTGAGCAATATTATTTAGTAGAGTTGTTTGTTGAAAGGATAGAACATCTAGATTAATTCTTTATCCTTTTTATTTTTCTTTGTAGTCTAAATTGGCATAAGAGTGGTGTGATATTATCTCAGCAGTTTCCTGACACATCTCTCTCCCTACTCAGGAATATACTGAACAAATCTATTTTCCAATTTATAGAATCAATTCTTGGAACAGATGGATCACACGGTCAAATTATTCAGATATAAAAAGGAACCAATGGCAGAGCGCCGTTGAGAAATTTAAATTAAAATTTAACCAGCGGTGGTGATTGAAGCGGGTAACTTTGTTAACGCGGACGATATCATTCGATAATTACGAGAGGACGTATTACGAGCGTGTCATATTCCCATTCTGTTTAATTTCAAGTGGTATGTGCTTATTGTGTTTAATGGTTGTGATTTTGAATCTGTGTCCTTTTTTATTGTTCGTCCAGTAATAGGAATTGTGATACTTTATAGTATGATGTATAAGTATTTTTTTAATGTTAATCTTTAAATATTATATTAAAACGCTATATTTTCAGTTGTATAGTCACCGAGTGTCATAGCTAGCCGAACTTCACTTTTCAGAATTAAATCTACTAATAATCTCATGTAATACAAGAATTGGTAAGCTGAAGTGGCACTGGGCGGGACATATCTGTCGTAGAGCTGACGGCCACTGGGGCAGACGTGTCTTAGAGTGGAGAACGACCGTTGGGACGACCCCCTGCCAGATGGGCTGACGACATAAGGTTTGGCGGTAAGCGGATGGGTCCGAAGAGCTGAGGATCGAGTGTGGTGGCGAGAATTGGGGAAGGCGTATGTCCAGCAGTGGACAAAAGATGGCTGTTGATGATGATGATAATGATGAATACAAACAATGTATATATTAATGCTGCAACGTGCATTATTAGTTGCTGCATTTCACAATCTGTTGTGCACATAGCAGTTGTTTTATGATGTATGAAATTGTATCATCTTATTCATAAATACGATCTACCCAATTAGTATTCATCACGCGCCTCTATCTGTAACGTTGACAGTGGAAGCGAATGTAACGTAATGTTATAATCCTTTATTATCTCCTTGTGAATGTATTGACATGCCAATTAATACATGTTTTATATTATATTATATTATAATGCCTTCAGAATTAGGCGGGAAGTGACGAGCGGAGTGTCTTAGTGTGAGGCTGAGTGCAGAGATTTTGTGGTGGAAAAATTACATTTATTTCTTTCGATCGATATAAAAAAATGGGTAGCTCGGAAACAAATGAATTATAAATTCAATCACACATTTGATACATTTTAATATAAAAATAGATAGGATATGTCCATATTGAAATAAGTAAAAATTTATGTGAATCTATGCATATGTTACTTTTTATCTACTTGATATCGGGTTTAGATTCTATTACCTTATGTCTTTTCAGAACAAAAATATTAGAATTGCTGCCTCGAAACTGAGAACAAGTAAACATTAATTATAGTCTTCAGCGGTTACTTTGAGTCAGACCTGCACATTCTGCTGCAAAACAATGTAATTCTATTAAAAATTAAAAGCTTAATATATACATATCCTGCATTGTTCCAACAACGCATATAAAAATGTGGTTTGTTAAAAACGAAAAAGAAGCGCGGTCAAGAGTCTAAAAGGTAAAGTAGCTTGTTCTGTTAGGTCACCTACTAACATACAAGTCCTAATACGTATTCATATATTTTGTGATTCCAAAATATGTTAATTATTCCTTTAGCTAGAAATACATGTCGAGAAAATATTTTAAATACAAAAATAAAAATGTATAATTAAACATTAGACAAAGCAAACATAACTAGCTTCTATTAATTTCTTAAGCTCCAAAATGCAGGCAACACACAAGTTTCAAGCACAATGCTCACACATGCTAACATAATGAACATTTCAGTAGCGCTCTTAATCTTAAATCTTAATTAAAATGTGAAAACAACGGTTACGATGTATTCAAACTACTTTGCTAATACTAGCAAAGTTTTATTTATAAAGTTTTCTTCAATAGAATTCAGCTTTTAAACTCAATTTAACTTGCAAATGCTTTAGTTGTAAACGATCTAATATCAAAACTTCAATGTTCTTTCAACTGTCAAAATTTCCATACAATATAGTTCGTCTGTATAAATGAAAATCACAAACCTGCAGCCATTAAAAATAAAAACGTAAAGTCGTTACGACAACGGTTTATTTAATTTTCGGGCACACGCTTTAAAACTCACAATATAGTAAAAACAGATTAGTTCAGAGCCGCTAACTATAATAAAAGTTACGTAAAATGTTCCGGCGGAAAGTGGCACCCGACGTGGGGCACTTTTAATTGCAGTTTTTGCACGAACCGTTGAATTGACCGACTACGAGTGGCTGTTCTGTGATGACATTAATAATGTTATTATTAGTTTATTAAGTTGTAATGTAGTGTTTAATTTATGGTATATAAATAAAGAAAGAGTATTTAAAAACATAACATAAATTATAAAAGGGTAAAATAATATGTTGATTACTTCTCACGCCAATATCATCGCCGTGTGGTGAATGTGGTACAGTTTTGTATCAACATTTCAATGGCAGCAATTGTAAACGGATGCAATATGGATAAAGGCATAAAGTCCACTCAAACATAAGTTGCGGACAGGAGTTTAAAATTATAATGTCAAATTTATTTCTTTCATATATAAATTAGTCCAAGTCCGTCAACCTATTTATAGTCCGTCCGTCAACCTATGTATAACCGTAAATTCTTTCGCATTCGCATTTGTTCAGAACAATTTCGTAATGTAACAGGCACCTGAAAGGTGGCCAATATAACGATAACTCGAGTTGTGTTTATTTATATGTACATTTCATCGTCCTCGAACACTAATATGAACTCTATGTAATAGAATTTTATTAGTTTATGAAACCAATATCGCACTAGTGTTGGGACTTGTGCGAAATATTGTAATACAAATATATTTAAATATTTTTTATTTGAATGTTATTTATACCTCAGCTTTTGGGTTATTTTAAAGTTATATGTTAAAATATTGTTCTTTTCTAAATATGTTTGGTTAGTTTTACGTTGTATAAGGGTAGGGTAGGGTAGGCAAAGGCAACCTATTGTATCCAAGCGAAGCGGTTCAAGTATTTGCATTTTTTTTTCAGATCCACGCTGTATTTTACCCTATTCCACGTAGTAGGGTAGGTAGAGGGAGAATAGTCTTAAGATACTCTGTGCGAGCGGGAATCGATCCGGTAACCTGTCGCGTTTATAGTTACACGCTTGTGCTTCTGCGCCACGACAGGCTTCAAAATGTTTATTAGTACATGAAATAGTTCGTTAAAGTTGTTGAAATGGTTTTATATGTGCCTACAGAACAAATATAATAAGATAAGAATACAGAAAACAAACCTTTTTACAATATTAATCTACATAAAACGCTATTGATGGGCCGTAAAAGAAGCTATCAGTAATAAAATAAGAAGTTTACTTTTTCTCTGATTATTACAATTCGCACTTCATAAAATTGATATGATCTACTTTAGTGCTTAACGTTTTTTTTTATGATAAAATTATAGATATTGATTGTAATATTGCTCTATAACATGTTTTAAGCTAATTAATATGAATAAACGAGGGCGTTATTTTGTTTTAAGTCACAAGCGTTAGGGAATATATGTAGAAAGAGAAAGGAGTGTTTTAAAATTACATTTTAAAAAAAAGAGTGTTGTCTTTTTGTTTTATTATTTATATCTTGAGATTAGATATATAACTAGCGTCCATTCGCTTGTATTATTTATTTAGGCTAACTAATCTTATATTTGTGATTCGTTTCATAAAACATAATATTGCTTACTTCTATTCTTAGTCCACTCCTATTTGCCTTTATTTGGTAGAATATATATTAATTTAGGCTAAGCTTTCTTCTTCTTTTAAGTAGTTCCTGAGATTAGCGCCTAAACCAAAAAAACACTTTCACTTTATAACATCAGTATAGATATGTCTCTTATACCATAATTAAGGTTTCACTAGAGTAATTTGAAAATTAATTTCCTATATTTATAATTCCAGAGTAACAAGAGATTATCGACATTCGATACTTAATACCGTGGAATACTCCCATCCCGCTTAACATAATAAGATAACGAAACCATACGAGTTCTGTTTTGATATGAATCTTATATTCAATTTTATATTCGGTTATATAATTATGTATCTATAGGTGTACTGGTAAATATAACTGATATATATGTTGTTAATTGTGTGATGTTGTAAGTTTTTTTAGGTTCACGCTGTTTCCCTCAAAAAGCAGGGTAACCAGAAAACTGTTACTCTGTTCTTCATTAAGACTTTCGTTAATCATTTTTAGCCAATTTTTTGTGAAATGAACGCCGCGATTTGCGTTACCATTGCGAGGAAATGAAAATATTAAATATTTCATTCCTCTAAGAGGGAGTCGAACCCATAAACGACGCGCTTACAATACGTGCATACGTGCCCTGCCACGAAGGATTCGAAGGTTGTTAATTGAAGTTATGTTGTAGTTTTATTTAATTACTAGTGAACCCGAACGCGGCTACGCCCGCTTGAACTGTATGAATATTTATTAGATATATTTATGAAATTATTTTCAGTTTTCAATAGAGAGATGCGATAATCAAGCTCATTTTGTATGACGTTTTCTAACAACAAACTTTGCAAATCGTTGTTTAGCAACGGTCGCATAGCGACAGTTGTTATTAACATGGCGGAATAAATTGCATGTCAAATTAATAAGTATTTTAATATATTGGTATATATCGAAAATATTAAAAATATGAGAAAAAAAAGTATCCTATGTTCATCCCGAGACCCTTAAGTATCTATCTCTATATGAGTATTTTAACATAATTAAATTAGCGGTTTGGCCCTGATTGCCTAAAAGACAAACAGACAGGCAGAGTTACTTTCGAATTTATAAGATAGGTATGGATGTATATTTTTTACAAAATTATGCATTTATTTTTAAATGTTATTTAAAAAAGAAGATACCTTGTTATATTTAAATTATTGTCATTTCCCCATTCTGTTAAACTTAAGTGTGGTGTTTGTATATTTTCAAGCTTTAATTAACATTGTTGTGTTTTCAACACCTTTGTCTGTGGTAGAGTATATTGGTTGACGTGCCTGTTGCCACTGTAATTTAATATGTAACGTTTAATAATTATTTTAAATTTTAAAATAATAAAGTATATGAGAAAAAAGTAATAGTTATTATTATGTATTTTATCTTATTAGAAAACATAGACATGTGTACTTATTTAATTCTTTTCCCTATTATTATAATTCCAACATGTTCTTCCTAATAACGTAACTGGTATAACATTTTATTATAACCATATTCTCATGTTATTGTGTTTAGAATCATCTCAATCCCGCGACACTGTTATTTCGTACCCACGATATACGAAATGTAATTTGGAATGAGGAAATTTGTTTATATCTCCCGTTGGTATCTTCGTTGTTGATATTTTTCTAGCTTTACTTATTATTTTATTTTTATAAGTGATGTGTACAATTTTATTCTACTTCTTAAATAATTAGTTTATTTGATTTTTTATATATAATACTTTTTTATATAATACTTTAAAAAGATAAACTTAAGTTCCTGGTTTCGTTCAGTATAAGTAAATATATAATAATATAGAATCATTATCGCACAATAAGAAACGTAATCAGTTTTGTACTATTCAATTAATCTCATAATAAATCTAACTTTTCTTATATGAAGATCGTACTATCAGTACATAATCTTTCCATGTCCTTCTCATAGCGTAAACACCATAGTTTATGGCTCAGACGAATCGTGTAAGGTATACCAGGGGTTACGGCGGTCAACTCGGTGTTGCTCTCTTACAAAATAATTAATGCGCGTCAATATCGTCATTACAACGCTCTTAGTACAGCTCGCTAAAAGCTATTTAGCGGTGTTGCCACACTACGTGCGGAGATGCGATTGTTTTTATTTTATAGTAGAAATTTTTGTAGTAGCATCTTGTTATGTTTGTGTAAATAAAAATAAAATTAAAGCAAGAATGATTAATATGGCTATTTTTTTATATTTTAAATTTATTTCAAATTGGTGAAAATTGAACCTGCTCATCTTTCAGGCCATTGAACCGCATTACGATATAGCGAAACATATGGCTAAGTGATCAAAATTTTTATACGCTTTCAAAAAGGGCTTGTATGGTTGTGAATTTTATTCACATTTTTTTTTCGACCATATAATGAATATCAATTGCAATGTTGGTCTCTATTCAATCTCCTATTTATAGATATTTGAGATAAATAAAATACTCAAAAAAATCCGACAACGAAAAGACAACACCTAGATAATTCATTCTTATTATCACATACAACTTTTATATTACGACTTTACAAGATTTTATTTTTACAAATTTAGTAATTCATTATTAAACAAATTAAATTTGTAAAAATCTAACCGCTTGCTCTACCTACCGTGGCCGCGCCCGATACCCACGCCCGCGCGATAAATAATCCTCTCCTCCTATTACACCGGTACGCATCTGGGAATTTATGCGGAACTTTATAAACGTTTGCTGTTTATTACTATACTGTATAGTTATTATGAGTTACCCATATATTAAGCTGTTACTATTGTTAATACTTAGTTGTATGTGGTTATTGTTTTGTCTGTTTGTTTTGTTTCTAGGTGAAATCATGGTTTTTTGAAGTTAACCCTATTTTTACATATTAACATATATATGTGAACCCAAAACAAAACACCCTGTTTGTCATTTTTTTTACTATATTAAAAACTTTGCTTGTTAGGAATATCTTGAAGAAATTATAACCAATTTTGAATATATAGTTTTCGTTTTGTTTATCACCTGTCTGATAACCATAGTAGATATTTTGCCTAGTTTAATATTTAACGGCTCTATGTCATGTCTCTGAAGGTTATTTATCAGAAGTTGTTCCTGTGATGAAGTATGGTTAATTAAAAAGCATTTTCTCTTTTTCTTTTTATTGGAATTAAACATTTTTTTACTTAAATATGAAGGGGATCCTCAGGCATATACGAGTATGAAGATAGTGGAAGAGATGACAGAAGAACACAGAGGTCGTAGCGTTTGGCACTTCTCTCTCTCTACCCCGCTAGAGACTATAAGCAAAGACAGAAAATATATCTAAAATTGTAGAAGCTCATTTAGCAAACTACTATTTTTTTGCAAATACTATATATTTCAAACACTTGCAGTGAACTTATGTCTTATAGTATAAACAACATTGTTCTCTAACAATAATACCTCACGTTGTGCATATATAGTAGTATTCCTACAAAATAACACTGAACACAAAATAGTAAAATGCTCTTACTCTCGCTATAAAGTTGTTATTTAGTATATTTCAACTCGCATTTTAGTATATTTAAAATAAACTTTGTTTTAGCTGTCTTTCTGAACTTAAATTCTATTTTTGTTTCAATTCTAACAGCAAACTTAAAATAAAGCTTTAAATAAAGTATGTTTTTAAGATCTTTTATTTTTTCACTAGAAGTATTTTCTGTATTTGTTTTTATTTTTAAAAAATGTATATTTAGTTTGGTTTTTTGATTAAGCATTCCGTAAATAAATACAAAGTATTATCTATTCTGTTCTGTTAATAGTAATGAAATGTAATAATGTAGTAATGAAATGAAAGACATTTTTTTGAGGAAAAAATACAGTAATTGATAGAGTAACAGTAGGAATAGTATACAAAATGAACAATAAAATCTAAATTACATAAGCTTATCTAGCTTCTCTACTGTAAATTAATGTTTAAATCATGATATTGCATACATTTTTTGTAAGAAAATAATCTTTCAAATTCTATCACAGCTAGGTCATTGTCATTTCCACAGTGTATATAATAGATATATTATACTGTCTTACACAAATTGAGTAAAAAAATATTTAGGCGTCCTCTTTTTTCCACAAAAGTACAAAAGAAAGAAAGCTGTTAATTTTTAATTCTATAGGCTTTTTTATTTTAATTTCCATTTGCGCTGTAATTTAAATATAATGAACTCAGTAAGCAGTACTTCAATGACCACAAAACTATGTGACCTGTTCATAATAAAATCGACTAACAATTCCTCGTGACACATCTCAACCCTGTAATTATATCAATAATAGATGAACAATCTTAAAAAAACTGTTATTACAGTCAATTCTCAAGTAAATTCGATCTTATAGTAATACAAATAAAGTACAGCATTTCTTTCTAAAGCGATTTTCTCCAATAATTTTCAATGAGCATCTCTCAGTTAGAAATATTCCATAGTCTCTATTGCTACAGTGTATTAGGTTCGTATTCGTTATAGGGGATTGGTCGTAAATAATAAATTTGGACCGTTTGAAGCTGTCAGTCCCTGACAAGTGATAAGATAACAATACGTGATTAGGTATGCGCGGGTTACTTGCCGTAATGTTGATGGATATGTATGATGTTTCTAATATTTAATTCGTTTTAAAAGGTAGTTTCGTTAGGTACCATTTGCAACTGCTGAGGTACCTACGAGGTAAGTCGCTATGTAAATATATCTAAAAAAGATTTTATCTTTTTCCTTTACAGGCTGAGAGAATCTAGAATTGAATCTTTCCATCGATTGAGGATCATGCCCATTATGTTTACAGTTGTTGTTCATTTGAGGTGGTTGTGGCGCACTGTTCTGCGTTCGATTCCCTCTCGGAGAAAATTATTTACTATTTTCATTTTCTCGCTCTGGTAACGAGGCAAGTGCGGCGTTGAGTTCTGCCACTCAACACTTCAGCGGAAGGTGGATAACGGAAATGTTTTTTATTGCAACGGAGTATCTCATCATTAGATTCCCAAGTTCAATCTAACTATCAAACTATGTGCGGGATATAGCGTGAAGCGTGAAGCGTGAAGTGTAGAAAAAAAGATGTCCCATTATGCTAAGTTAGTCTTAAATACTTTATTGTTTGAACTAAATCAATGTAATTAAAATTATTTTTTAATAAATATCAATACTTAGTATAACTTCAAAGAAAAATATTAAAACCTTTAGAATTATTCTACGTACAGTTTAAATTAAAAATAAGTAACAAGTCACGAAGGCTAGTTTTTAATTTTAATTAGTTTAAATTCCTTGAAGTAAAAACATACGAGTACCTAGAAGTGCTAATTTTTGATAGATCAAATAATTTACTTATACAAAGATTTAAAATTCCAATGTTTTTTGAGGGGATTGTAAACGCGAGTGTGGGTTCCATTCCCACTTGGGGCAATGAATTATTTTAATTTTCTCGCTCTGGTAACTAATCACAGTGCGGCGTTGATTCCCGCCACTCAACACGCAATGTCTCGAAAATTAAGTAGAAATTGGGTAACTGAGTTTCACTAGGTTCCCTCCACTACCCTGATATATGCGGGATACAACATGAAGCTGTATTTGTATACAAAGCTATATAGCTTTTTCGGTATTATTTACTCTTATTGTAAGTACTCCCAGTACATTACTATGAATTATATAGCCAGCAAAGAAGGCACACGGGAACATTTACGTAATGACTAAAAATAATAAGGAAAAACGTTGGTAAATCTCTTGTATAATGTCTTTGTAAATGTATAAATTAAAAAAATCTTTTTTAATTCTGTATTTGGTTAGGCAGAGTGAACTTGGTGTTAAGGCACTCCATTCAGCTATTTTTTTGTCACTGCATTTCTATGTTTAGTCTGGACGAGAAATTATACGTGATAATAAAGATTTCACATCTTACGTATTATTCGTATATAGTGGATATACCATTATAATTCTAGTAAAATCAGTTATCTGATGTCAGGTTTCTAAATGCTTTGCAGCGACTATCTTTGATGTTAGATCTTCTGGTACAGCGGGCCTTCGGAGGAGGTTATCTTCTCACCCATCGACTTGCAACTGGAGTAAACGTTGCTTAACCTTTTCAATTGAGATTATATAATAGATATGCCACAAAGCTATGACTTCCTTGTATTCCTGATATCAATTAATGCAATATTCCTTGAAATACAATATCTTATATTAATAATGAATTGCTAAACTCAAACTATGTTCTATTGAACGTAAAGCCTCAAGTATCCTCAAAATGATAGAACGGTAACCGTAACTAAATCGTGCACTTCCTGGACTAGATTCAACCACAAAATAAATTTCACTTAACAATAAAAGGCATCTGCCAATACTGTACGGAACCCGAGATCCCGCTAAGATAATCAGTGCCTGCAAGGCTAGAACTTATGGTGGAATAGCGGTACAGATAACATGCTTATTTATCTTCCCTTGGGTAAGTTATGGGAAATTTACCGTATGTCGTATTTTGTATTGTAGATTCTTTCGTGGTTTATATATTTGTCTTTGTCTTTTTGGTTCTTGTAATATATGTATGTGATAGAGTATTTGGAAATAAAAATATCTTTTAAAATTTGAGTCGGTAACTGGATATAATTAGGTCTAGTACCTACTAAGACATATTTGAGTAGCAGATAAAAATACATAATATACATACAGACCATGTATCTGTCGTGTTTAATAAAAATTGATATTATGTATAGTTTAATAATAAAAAGACCAGATAGGTGAAGGATCTGTTGATTTTAGAATTAGGTATCGAGTAAGCCTTATAATTTGCTAAAACTAGACTATGAATCCTTCATTACTCTATTACTTGTGTGGCTAAACTAACTTGCAGTTAGCCCTGGAAAATGGTTAGAAAGTAAAGATTTCTCCTTGAATTTCGACCCTACAATTTGAGTATTTAAATAAAAAAATACACTAAGTTTCACTACATTTCTGCTTTTATTATAACAATAAATTTGCGCAATAATAACATTCTTTTAGAAAATTATGAATGCGTGAACTTAAAAATTCTAGCGGTTAAATGTAACCCAGACATTGCACGAGCTAGTTACGGTTACCGTTTTATCATTTGTGTGAAGCTCGAGGCGCACTACGAGTACGCGGTGTTCCAATATTAAGATTATGATTAGTTTTGTTTTATGTATATTGTAGGCGCGTCTAGGTGCTCGCGTTCTTTACTTGTTTGGAAACCGGTTAAAGTTAACTTAAATTGGGTTAGAACTTCTCTGAGATGCCTTGGTGGGTGTGGTTGAGAAGCATGATTGTATACGCGGTTCTAGATTCGATATGGATGCGGTGATAGTTTCTGTAAGTTATTTTATAAGTTCGTCTGCACTACATTGCATTTGATTGTATAAGATAATACATTCTTTTTTTCACATACAACAGAAACAAACATTCTGTTTTTGAGATAGGTACATAAAAGTACTTGTTAACATAAAAAACTATCATAAAAATGAGGATAAATGTAGAGTAAACAACAAAAACATTAAAATCTGCATATTCGGATATTTATATACCGTTTTTATTGTAATTAACAATCAATAATTTGAATATACTCAAATAACATTTTAAGAAAAGCATCTTAAACTGCGCGGGCGCCGTGTCACTGACACCGCCTCTGTTAGGGTGAGGCTTGACTTATGTACAATGGCGATATTCACTTATAACTAGGGAGGGTCCAGCAGCGAAGAGTTTGAATAAACATATTTTATATAAACAAGGTTTTGAACTTTTGACATATGATTTAAAAAAAACTAATTCATTTTAATTAATTAGTTAAATAACTACTTCATTTTAAAATAATATACTGTTATTAATTTATTATAAGTAAGCTTAGTTACTAGATACCATTTAATTCTTTTTTTGTATACTTTTGCAACGTTTTCCACTAGATGTGTATTCTCTTTATCTTGTAATATAATGTATATTGGATGGTATTTAAAGTACTTACTTGTTGATTCTACGTACACCTATTTGATATTGATACTTTAATATATTATTTTGCTCTCCAAATTTCTTAAATATCAATTAATAGATTTGTAACAAATATTTCAGCTTTGGCGATGAAGAGAGCCAAGCCACAAAATTTCGTCAAAGTTAATTAATTACTTTTTTTTCACTTTACTACCACTAGGACTATTTACTAAAAATATTATATCTTCATGTTACTATGTACTGCACCTTATTCCCAGCAGACGCGCTCCGCCTAACCGGTTACTGTAAGAATTTGTAGCATTGTGTGCGTACTTTGATTTATATTACATTGATTCGTGAGCTTTATTGACTTTGTTGACCATAAATGCTTATATAATTATTTAGCTACGTAAAAGTATGAAGTTGCATTTAATTTTACACGTATATAAAACAACATTATAACTAACATTATACTCGTATATAAAAATTACTAGTGGCTTGAAAGTTATAAATTGTTAAACTAGTTATATAGTTAAATCTTTTTCTATTAATTTTTAAAAACGGACATCACCTGTTCTCTATGCTACTTGAACAGTTTTATTGCTTATATAACTATGTACATAAAAAACTTTATATACAGTTTGCCAAAATCATACAAATTTCCATAAATAATTTTTCATACCTTAAAGTTTTACTATTTTCTTAACTATTACAACTTGTAGCAAGAAAAGGATGAAGTTTTAGTCAATATCCGTTTTTACTCTATCGTCGTACCCTTGTCAGTGTGATAAATAACCCATCAAAATACTTAGATAGTTACCATATGGCTGTTTTCTAAAAGCTTTGGAAAGAATGCAATATCTTTTTTATCTAAGAACTCTTATCTACTAATATTTTGACTCCATTTGCAATTCTGCCTCAAACTGTAGAAAAACAGTTTGTAATGTGCTCTTGAGATTTGTGTATGAGTTTGATGATTAATTATTCGGTTTTTATTCTGGGTTCGTATTTTTACTTAGCTGAACGGTTAATACATGTTTATATGTTTTTTTTAGTATTAGTGTGAAAACAATACTTGAGAACTATTTCCATACGAGAACGAATTTTTTTATTACATCGAATGTTGGACGATGAAGTATCTTGACACTAGGTTCACTCCTCTGCCTGATGAGAATCGAATCCAAAACCATACCACGTTCATAGTCAAACAGTTTCCAACTACTTTACAATCACGGACATATTACGCAAGAATAGATTCTCAAAGTGGCCGGTATAAATTAATTATCGATATAACGCGGCATTCCTTCATGTGATCTACGATGTTAATTTGTATGGAAATTGCTTACATTTTGTCATTATACTGATTTTGGTTAAACGTGAAATATGAGTTATATTATAATTAATATGCCCGAGGCGAAGCGTGTGGCGATATAATTTTCTGAGGTTGGTAAACTGATTTTGTTACATATTTTTCCGCTATAGTGGCGCCATTGGGGTAATATGTTAATTCAAATTTAAAATATTTTTTTTATTGATATAAACTTTTGCAAGTGTTTTTAAGCCGTCAAATAAACTAAAATTGCCAGCTCAGAAGGCAGCCCCGCTGAGAAGAGCCAGCAGCAAACTCAACTTTATGGTTGTAGTCGTGCGTATTTCCCTGGCTTAGAGAACTATCGGTACGACTTAGAATCTAGCTAGGTTCCTGGATATAAATAAACGGTATGATCATGGACAACTACGTGATGCATTAATATGTGTGAATATTTTGTTATTTTAATTTGTGTAAACCAAAGAACTTTAATTATATCAAAAACTTTGTATGATAAGTTGTAAATACTCATGTTTTATATTTACTTACCTCTTGTAATTATGATAAAGACCGTCGTGGTGCAGTGCTCGCTATAGCAATAAGGTACGGCGTGACGCCAGTCGAGTTGAGTTCCGCCACTCAAAACGCAATATCTCGAAAGCGGCAGCAGCAAGAGGGTACCTTCTGACCCCTGGTTTCCATTGCCTACCGTCCTGTATGTGAGAAAACATGAAACTATACAATGGAATTTTATACAAGTGTAACTTAATTTTAGATACATTTTTCTATAAATAAATCTAGACGGAGAACTAATATGAAATTTAAACATTGATCTAAAATCGTATCTATAGAAGCGAGAATATTCTTAATTCAGCTATCATTACCACTAACATCCCGAGCGTTAACGGTCTGACGCGATAACGGAGTGACGATCGAGTATCCTGGCAACGTCTCACTACGGTTAATGAATGTTTCTAACACCTACTAGTACAGTTCAATAGTAAATCTGTAAGGGATTTGTTGTCGTTCGCAATAGGCTTGGTTCAAATCCATTGAGGGTTACTTTTTTGTAGCCACACCTATGCTTTGGCATATACGGATTTTTCGCATCATATACGGACGGTTCATTTAAATTCATATATACAATTAATTTTTGTCTAACATAATACAGCACTTTCGGTTCCATAGGTTTATTTTCACCAAAACATACATTTGAAGTTAATGCATCATTTAAATTGTAATAAAGTTTATTTATTTTTATAAATAATAATTATCTGAGTTAAAATTAATTGTGAATTTCGAACAGATGGAATAAACATATTATATGATATTATGCCTTGTTATTTTTTTATTTTAAGCTTATGTTTATGAATGGATGTACATATTAATTAACGGTTATTACTCGAATCACGTGAAACCGACAGATACATTAAATTATATTATTTAATTAACTAATTTGTGAATAATTCGATGTTTGAACTTATTATTTATATATTGTTTCAGGTAAATTCTACAACCGAGTTATGTGCCGCATGCTAGTTACTATTGTAAGTGTAGATTTGAAGGATGGCTACATTTTCTGTAAATGTTGTAAATACTATGCTTTATACAGTTTAAAAATATATATAATAAAAAAGAAAATACTTACAATTCTATGGTTACGCAGTGAGGGTGCTGGATCGTTGCAGCGTGAGAAGCTTAAAGCTGTGCCTGGGACTTACGATCCGACTGTCAGAGCTTTCTCTACCTAAACAAATTTGAAATGATTCTGCTTGTGCCACCTTAGGAGTACATTCTAGAAATTAATTGCTTACAATTGTAGTCAGTAATTTTAACATTTTTAAAGTGTTATTCACACTTAAGAAAGAAAAATATTTTTTAGAAACGTATAGAAAATTTAACGTAACGGGACTTGAACCCGCGAACCAAGTACCCGAACCCCAAATCGTTTAGGAATTTTTATAGATAATTCACTGGTATACCTCTCGCTCCTATTTAGAATACATAAAAATGTCATGCATCTCCTCCTCCTGGCATTAATCCCGGCTATTGCCACGGTCTGCCTTCCAAAAATTTCATGCATCTGTCTTATTTAACTGTGTAAGCCTAATGTTAAGATCTTTCATGTAAATTGTATACATTTGTATTTTTTTTCTCACATGAGCAACAATATAAAAGAATGTGGAGTTAATTCTTAAAAGATAAATATTACTTATGCCAGTCCCCAATGGTTAATACGCGCAGTTTGTAAGCCACTCGCGTTACACGACTTCTTGGAGTTATCGACGGGTTACAGCGTGGATGATGCTATGCAAGGAAATGAAAATGTTGTCATAGGTTTAGGTATTTAATAAAAACAAGATGTAAATGGAAGAGTCATTTTGTGTTTTTCTCTTTCTGGTTGTGTTTTGTTAAAGTATAAGGTTTTTATTTATATGGATAATTTAATTTCTTGGAGCGATAAGCGAACGTCCTGCTACCTAGAAAGCTACATTATTTAATTCTCCGCCCATTTTAAATACGCTGTCTTCAGCAGCGGAACTCAATATCGCATTTTAATAGAAAAATAAGCCTACTATGCCGATTTTCTTTAAAATATCAACCATCTAGTAAGAATAAAACGGACATATATACTGTCATATTAATCTTAATTATTATAACTTGTTATATGTGTATAGGTACCTACATAATTGAATCCAACGTTCCGAACATTCTACAATAACCCGTGGTCCCGGGAACCTACCTAACCTCGTGACCTTCATATAATCCCGTAAATAAAACATGGAAAAGGTCAGGTCGAAATCTTAAATAAATAATTCAGTGTGGCGTAAAGCCGTCCATCAATATTAACATGGCGGCACGACACTCGCACAATATGGGATTACTCTAGACATTGATCTCGGGCGTATGGGACTTATTTTTATTTCTAGCAAAAAGAACAGTTTATATAGAAGGATTTCGCATTTTGGTGCAAGTTTTGTACTAGAGGTATTCCTCTGGGGAAGGATTTACGCTGTATTGCCAGTGAGGCTTGGTCCGATCTAAGTCTCTTAAAAAGATTCTTGTCAAATAAACAATCGTAGCATTCATACCATATTTTAATTTCTTCGCTCTCGTGTCGAGGCAAAACGCGGCATTGAGTTCCGCCACTCACACAATGCCTCCAGAATTCGACGGAGACTGGGGAACAAAGTGTCTTAACACTAGGTTACCTATGACTACCCTATCGTGTGCGGAATATAGCGAGAAGCTAATTTGATTATGATTTTGACTTTTGTGTAGGTCATATGCGTTATGGATAATAAAACTTTATTACCAAAAAGCAATCGAAACTTTAGATCGGGTATCGTGGGTCGAATTCCGAAATTTCTTAAGATCGTGCTTCGTCTTCCTCAGATGGAATTGGATTCCTCGGATGGATGGAGAAAATATTCGCCTGAAATTTTGTCAGTGGCTATACTTAATTAGCTTACACTCTTAACTTAAATTATCCATTGCTTTAGTCCGTTGCCTAAAAAAAGAAAAAAGGTTTATCAAAAATATTTTAACGTATTAAAAATCTCCCATATAAAAAGGAGTAAAAATAAGGAATAACTCGCGAGGCATGTCGAATTAAAAGTAAAAAGGTCATGATCATATCGTAAATGAATTATTCGTGTCTCGTAGCACCATCCATCAATATTAATACGGGAGATTGAGAGCGATTCGACGTTGTCTCCGAGACCTACGACAGCTGATTTGATAAGATTTTACAATTTATTTTATATTGTAAGGGTTT